>PVJX010042348.1:0-14185 GCA_004027295.1 Dolichotis patagonum
TTTATGTTACTGTTATACACCATTCAGGGTGCTAAAACAGATAGATAACCCCCCGCCCCAAAAAAAGGAGCTCACAGTCATGCAAATACACCAAAATGCATAGTGGTGTAATAATTGGGATTACTGTTGATTCAGTGTGACCGGCTTCACTGTGTTCCCCCCACAGGGCCTCAAGCTTGGCCCTTCTGGCTTTCTCCTGAGGCTTGGCATTGCCTCTCCCTCTGCAGATGAGGAAGTTCAGCCTCACACAAGTCAAGAAAATGAAATGACTGAGGGCGGGACCAGCAGCCCAGGTCTCCCGGCCTCTAGGAATCACTACTGCCCTAGGTGGGCCTGCCCCTGCCACTGGCCTCTCTGCTATTCTCTGGCTCCTGTTCCATGAGAGCTTTCTGGGGAATATGCTTGGGAGCCAGAGAAAAGGGGTCAGCCATGACAGATTTTCTCCCTGAAAAGAGCTTTGAGGTCTGCTCTTCCCGGTTGACCACTCAGGGCAGGGACTCTAGGAGAATCATTTGTATTGCCCTCAGCTTCCGGCTCGTGGTCTTGTGTGCCAGTGAGAAAGTCACCACGCTAACTGGATGGGAGGTGGAAGACAGTGTCTGCCTAGCATGTGACACTGTCCTGACCTAGAAACAGAGGTCATGGGATGCAGAGTTCATGGACTGGGCCCACATCTTTCCGTGCTAACCAGCGCCAGCCTCTTGCTTCTCAACTCAAGCCTCCAATGGGTCTCTCAGAAGCAACTTGCTGCAGGACCCAAAAAACATCAAGGTAAGAGCTTGGCAGACTCATAATATTTACAAAATAAGTGATTAAACCTCCTTGATGAGGCAGGCTTCACAAACATCAACTCATCTCACACTCCCATAGGTGTGAAGTATACACACACACCCACGTGAATGACATAGTCGCTGCTGGGAGATGAGGAAGTGGGGTCCCCCATGCATCTGAGATCATACAGTTCTGCCAGTCTGTTCTGCCAGGCTGGACCTGAGTTTTAAGTCTGCCCATCAGGATATGGTGTCAGACCCCAAGAAATGGTCCAACATCCAGAGCTCTCAGACCCAAACCCCAGCCCTGCTGCCCTGTGGTAGGAAAGCTAAGGTGAATCACCACAGCTCTCTGTGATGCAGTCAGACACCCTGTGATGTAGGAGTGCCAGGCTCTGTGACTGGGTGACTGGCATACTCCAGGAAGGAGTACACCAAGAAGAAGTGCTTAAGAGGTCAAACACAAAAACCAGACAAATAGGAGTTCCAAGCTCTGTGACTCTGGACTCGTTGGTTCCCATCTCTGTCTCATCACCAGTTCCCTCTTCCAGTTGTCTGGGATAATAAGATTGCCGGTTTCACAAAATTGGGGTGAATGTTAAAGGAGCGCTGCTTAGCAGTTTCCAACAAGGCTGAGTGCAGTGTGTCTGCACTAAAAAGAGATGTTATGATAATTAACATTGTTATGGGTATGTCCTCCAGATTCCTCTGGAATTGGAGCTGGGGATGGAACTCAGTGGTAGAGTATATTCCTAGCATACAGGAGGCCCTGACGATTCACAGCACCAAGAAAAAAGGTCTGGAATGTTCTGGAATGCTCTGGAATGCAAGCAGAGTCTTGACCTCAAGTTACTTGTCCCTTGAATAATCAAGTCTGTATATCCTTCTCAAGGCAAGGGTTGCCCCACTAAGGGATGAAGCATATTTGAGACTTTAATTGTTTCTACAATATGTCTCTTAAATATTCACATGTTTATTGTGTGGCCCATAGCATTGCGCTACATGATAATGTGCAGAAGGGCTTCTTCTATGCAAGAAGTGAAAACAAGTCTCCACCACAAAGTTACTCCTCCCTAAAACAAATAATTTCTGTCACCTTTTTGATTTTGTGTGCTGAGTCAAAAACAAATTAGACTCTATATTCATTTTTCTAAAATTCTGAACCACAGAAAATAGATAAAAATAACTTGAAAAAACAAGGAATAGGAGAAGGAAAAAATATTTTCAAAAGTGGGAATTGGATTTTGTTGCTTTGGGTTCTCTTGTGAACACACAAAATGGTAGCATCTTCTCTAAGCCATATATGAGGATTTGTCCCTAAGAAGGAAAAGGAGAGGTTAAAACCAATATTCTTCGGGTCACATTGGCAATAGAGTCTGTTGCTCACCTGCCATCACTTTCTGAGTGGACGGAAGTACATGTGCGCATCCAGCCTGGTTTGGGAGTCAGGAAGCAATTTTTCAAATAGCTCAGTGCCCAGTCATCATCTCCCAAGCATCCATCCATGCTTCACACTACACTCAGGCTCCCTGGGACAGGACCAGTGCCAGGCTTTCCATCTGCTGACCTCGGCAACAAGGCAGAGGATGATCGGGTACCCACACCTTGTGCTCCTATCCAGGGGGCTAATGCTTCCTGTAACAGAAAAACAGGGCTCATAATCTCTGCGTTAGGAGACTGTTGCGAGGTTAGTTAGAACTCCAGTGTCAATGTCTTTGAACCTTACAAATGTGTGCAAAACACCTAACTCTCTTGGTCCCATTCTCCTGACGTTATTTTTGATCTCTAAACCACTCATTGCTTTGTCTCTTGTTTCTACTTCAATAGAGTCCTGCCTTGTAGCTGCAACCATGGCAGCTTGCAGAGCACGTGGCAGTCATTAAGCTGCTTACAAGACATCTCCAGTTCTTCCTTTACCCAGCCAGTTGCAGGACTGCTCTTTCTGGCCTCCTTGGCTTTGACTTGGCTGAGGGACAAACTCTAGCCCTTACCACGAGTGGAACGTGTGTGTGGCTTTTCATTTTGCTGGGCCCATGCTCTTGAGAGGCCCTCCAAAGCTCTTTTCCATGGAAACCAGCAGTTTGAGATACTGGTGGCTATTCCCTGAACCAAGATTCCACTGGGAAAAGACAAGGGGTCATCCACACAAGGACATGAGAGCTGCCTTCAGCTGTATAAATTACTGAGAGCTGGAGAGTGTCTGTCACAGCAGCACAACCTCGCTCATCCTGACTACACCACAACATGTGAATCGTGTCATGTAGTCTAGCTCTGGTCGTGTGCAAAGTCACAGTAAATGGGCTCTAACCTGGCTGACGTGAGAGCAGCAAGATGCCCAATTAGAATGGCAGAATCTGGAATGTGGGGCTCATAAACTTCCAATAAGTAACACGAGAGAAGGAAAGGTGGTGCTCCTATTTATTCTAGTCACTGCTGCATATTGCAGACATGGTGACACAACCCTTCAGGGAGGAATATCACATTGTAAAAAAGTCAGAGTGGCAGAATAATCACTCGGAACACATAAGGCAATAAAGAAAAGAAATATATCCAGAGGTTAAGAAGACAAAATTCGTATCAGCGCAGTACTGGATGCATTCATGCCAGACCGGCTGTCACGGCCATGTGCAACTACTTTGAGCAGCTCCTAATCCTCCCAGCCAAGGGGCACTTCGCTGAAAGGTTATGAAGATAACATTCTCCTTAATGCATCTGAGTGAGATAGCCAGCTGGTCCATTAGAGGAGACCGCTTTCAAATCATGCTGCCAATATTAGGCTAGGAGTTAGGTTAAGGATTATGCCTTCTCAGCCTGACACTCTGGGTACCAAAGGCCCTGCTGTGCTGACTTCTATTTGTGCGGCTTCCAGAGAAGGCACACTCACCCACACACTCCTTGGGTCTGAGGAAAGGAGGGAATGAGTGTCCTGGTGAAGAGCCTGGTGTGTAGGGCCATTAGCCCTGACTTTGAAACTTGGCCCCACTTTCTAGTGACCATGTGATACCAAGCTACTCACTTGGCCTTCCTGTCCCACAGTTTCCTTTCATGTAAAACAGAAATGCTAATAGTGACTGTCTGGTAGGGATGCTGTGAGGATCGAATGAGTTAATGCAGGCAGGAGGCTTGGACAATAGTAGACATGTGACCACAGGCTCCGTCAGTGGAGCTGCTGGTGTTGCCTCGAGTGTCACTCTATTGGCCACCGTCATCATCGCCACATTTATTTCTTAAGGCCATTCAGATGGCAAGTGCAGAGAGACGACCGGGGTAAAACTGTCTCCAGTGGATCCCAAGGGACCACAGTGAAAGAGACAAATTGGAGCCATGGCCACTGAAGATATTCACAAGCAGGATAAAACCTACATCTCACGGCTTCCTGGTCACCTATGAAGCCAACTGAGCCCACCACCTGTGGGCTCCTGACATCTCCCTATGGCTTTGAAATTCTGCAGCAGCTCAACAGTGTGGCTTCTGCAAGTCCCAACTAACTTCACTTCCCCAAGCTCCCCCCCCAGTCCTCATTAACCCAAGGCTAGTCATCTGGATAAGACGAATATCAAACTCATCAAGAAACTCCCTCTCTGATTGTAGGCTCTGAGATGCAACCATAACAGCTCAATTTCTGTTCAGGAACTTCATTGATTATGTGTGCTGCTGGATGGAGTCACAAGGGATGGACGGCAAGTTCTTGTCTGATTTTTTTTCCTTTCCTCTAAGTGATTGCAAGTAAATGAAAGAAAAACTACCTGCTATATGTCATACACATGATAGCATCTCTTCCATACTGCACACCAAAGGCTGATATGCAGTTCTTGTTTGACACCAGCAAGCCTCTCAGATTGGTGGGAGGGCTGCTGAGGATTTCCAAAGAGCAAGCTCTTAGTGCTGGGGAGTTTGTGCATACCGTTCCGATTTGGAAACTGCCCAAGAATCAAAAGTTTACTTAGGGAAGTTGGAAACTTTCTCCATCGACTTACCATGTGCATCATTTTCCTATTGACATCAAAAAAAACCAGTTTCATTGATCATTTCCTAGTGATTTGACTGAGGGATTTTAACTCCATGCAAACCACTGATTGTAATGGAAATTCCCATTGACTTGAAGAGGTGTTCAGCCCTGATTAGGGTCCCACCAGATGAACAGGTCTCAATTTTCAATCGTCAACAAATCAATGTTCAGCTACCACCCTTTCAAAAGTCTCATCTAATCACCTGACACTGAGTTCTAAACTTTTCAAGAAGTCTTTCAAGCCAAGATGCAAAGTTGGTATCTCCTGCTTTCATGGTATGCTTCAGCTACTTTCTTCCATATTGGGACAAAAATACCTGACACTCACAATTTAAGGAAGGGGAGGTTCATTTTGTCTCACAGTTTGTAGAGGATTCAGTCCACAGTCAGATGGCTCCATGGTAAGGCAGCATGGCCAAGGGGAGTGGCAGAGGAGATAGAAAGAAGTGGAGAGAGATCAAGGGAGGAGGAGGGATGTAGACCTTCCACGTCATGCCCCCAGGGACCAACCTCTCACCAGGCTTCACTTCCCTAATCACACTCAACTGCAAACTCAAGGATGAACTAATCCACTGATGAGCATCACCCCTCCATGTCCAATCACTTCCCCACCTATGAGCACATCTACATAAAAACTGTAACCGGCCCACTCAGCTGGGGATATTCACCTACTTTGTCTCATAGAAATCTCATAGTTCTCTTTCAGGACCCACGTCCTGGAAGGCATGAAGGAAAGAAATGCATTTCTAAAGAGCCAGCAGGGACCCAGCACTCATTTGTGTGCCAGATGTGAGTCCTTGCAGTGGCTCTTATTCCATTCACTCTTTCAGAAAGGCCCACCCTTCTCTTCCATTTCTCTTCTACACCAGGCAATGGTCTAGGAATTGGGCACACACCTGTGTTCAAGACAGATGAGAAGTGCAGGTTGATGTACATTCTAAAGGAAGAAACAAACAGCAAAGATGTAAGCAAAAATTTCTGAAGATATTTCAAGTGAAGATAGGTGCAGTAAAAGATAATGAAAGAAATGTGGGTTACTAGTTCAGTCTCGGTCTCCAAAACACAGGAATGTGCTGACCTCAGCAAGTGCAGGTTTTTACCCAGTCCCCCCACCTCCGCCCTCCCTGACTATAACCCCCCCCCCATTGCTGAGGGGCAGGAACAAATAGTCTGATATCAGTTTAAAGTAAAGGTTAAAACCTGGGGCCAGCAGATTAGGCAGAGAGGAATTATGAGCAGCCCATCTAGGATTCCAGTCTACCTCCCTTTCCAGCAGGAGCAATTGGAATTCACTAGGGTCTTTTTCCCCCATTCTCCATTCAGATTGCTTTAAAATTGCCATTTATTTCTCTATAAAAAAGATTTTTCTTTCTTATTATGTCAAAGATTACCTTGACCAATAAAACTAATTTATGATGCCCTGAAAGGTCTATGGTGATTAGTAGAGTTGCCATGGAGAGAGGCTTAATCGAAAGGTTCCTCACAGCGGGACTCTGGAGTCAAGGACCGTGGCAGACATCAAGTTCAAGTGAAAAGGTGCACATTTGACCCTCGTATGCACCTAACAGTACAGGAGGAAGAAGAGAGTACGTGTGTGATGCTCCTGCCTCAGCCTCCCTGGAAACCTGTGCAACTTAGCAAGATGGTCTCAAAACAAAAACTAAACAAGGACTGGGCTGTAGCTCCATGCAAAATAGCTGGGTTCATTCTCCAGCACTGGGGGATGAGGGGAAAGCATGGATTGTCATTTGGAGTCAAGCGAAGTTGTGTTCAAAATCCAGCACCACTCTCACCAGTGGCACCTGATGTGGAGCAAGTTAACTCTGGGAGCTTTATTTTCTGAGTCGTCAATCAGGAAAACCACACCCTCCTTGTGGAGTCAGACTCCTCCCTGAAGGCTGGACATAAAACAGAGCTCTTGTAACCGGAAGTTTGTATTTTTGGTACAATATGGCCAAGTCTTTTCACCTCTCTGCCCTTTAATCTCTTCTGGGGAAATGGCAGAAGACAGCATCCTTAACAGATATAGTGTTTCTTAAACTCCTTGGTGTTTAGCACTGTATTTCTTTTCACATTTTGTTGTCCTCTGCTCTTAAATGCTTTTCCTCCCATCTGCTCACTTGTGTTCATAAACCCACCCATGTGCCTTCACTCAAGGAAATCCAGGGTCCGAGATGTCAAGTTATTAATTCAAAAGCTACTGTTTAGGGAGCGGCTCTGGATAGCAGATTCTGAAGGCCTCCAGGGCAGTGGGGGAGAGGGTAGACACAAAGGTGGCTTTGGGTTACAGTTTATATCTAGATGTATCCCCAGAGCCTCCTGTGCTCATAGATCGGGCTGTGGGGAAATGATTAGATCATGGGATATGACACTGGATTTGTCCGCTGATGAGTTCATAGCTGATTTCCTGTTAGGAGGTGGGATCTGGCAGGAGGAGATGGATCACTGGACATCGCCTGGAAAGGTGTATGTCTCTCCTCCTCCTTTGATCTCTCTCACTGCTTCCTGTCTGCCATGCCATGGACTGTTTCTCCTCTGCTGTGTGCCTCTACCATGCTCCCCTGCCTTGGAGCCAGTTGCCTATGGATTGAAACCTTTACAAACTGTGAGCCAGAGTAAACTTTCCTTCCTTGTGGATGTCTGAGATTATGTCTCAGTGAGGAGAATGTAAGATACCCTACTCTAGTCCTCCAGATCTATAGAAGTTTCCTTTCAAGTAGTGAAATTATATCTATATAATGTTTATTATTGGGAATAAAGTGTCAACAGTCACAAGGAAAAGGTAAAATTTGGGTGGAGACTAACAGATCACTCTTCATGTGAAATTATGGACATTTTTGAGGCTTTGGACCTGAGTCTTGTTGGGGCTCAGAAAACAGTACACCCCCCCACCAAACTGGGCATGGTGGTGCATACCTATAATTCTAGGACTCAGGAGGCTGATGATAGAAACTAGAAATATTACTCTCTCCTTCTCCCTGCTTTTCCAGGTAGGAGCTGGTCATAAAATTCTCTAGCTGACCTTGTCTAACAGTGGAGTGTAAGACTCCCCCTCCTGATGGAAGCCCCGATAAGACCAAGAGGACTCCAGGTGGCCAGGTTTGCTAGGCTTCCCCACAGAGCCTCCTGCCCTCAGCTAAAACCCTTTCCATCCAATCCTGTTTGCATACACTGCCCCTTTCTTCACTGAGTCTGAGCCCAACTGGAAACAGGTCACTGTGGGTCTTTGGATCTTCACCACTGAAGTTTCCCATTGTGCAGAAATTTGATTAAGCAGCTCTGGGATGCTTTTCTCATGTTTATCTGCTGTTTGTTACCAGGATGTCTGCAGTAACCTTAGGATAGGTGAGGAGAGGTACCCCATCTTCCTGCCTCTGCAGTCTCAGAAGCTGAGGGGGCTTTGGAGGTGTGGAATGGTTGGAATGGTCCTCTGGAACAGGGTCAGCAAGAGCAAATGTCTAGAGATGGAAAAACTGGAGCATTGTCCAGGAAAGCAGGAAGAAAGTCTAGGAGGGGCCAAAAGGACCTGATGGGACAGGATCCTGGGTGCCAGATAAAGGGGCTCACACTGCTCTGCCCAAGACATCAGGGAACTCAGGAAGCTTTGTGATTTTTGCTTCTAAATGAGAAACAAGACCAACCAGTAGCTCCTGGGCTGTGGCTGAGGATTTAATGAGATGATACAAACAAAGGCTCAGTCCTGGTCTGTTTCAAGTGCCACTTACTGGGTCCCAGGCTGCAACGATGGGTGAAGCAGACAAGTAGCTCACAGCTGCCCACCAGCCTGTCTCCAACACAAGCTGCCCGAACAATGCCAACGCAGAGGAAAGGCACACTCAGGGGAGAGGGAAGACGACTTTCCAGTGTCACCTAACCTCATTCCAGCTACACTGGAAACCTGAGAACGTCAGTCTTTTCAGTTTTGAGACTCACTAAATACCCTGGTTTGCTCAAGCCAACTCAAATTGATTTTCTGTGGCTTATTTCTGAAAGTTTTAAGATACAAATATTGGAATTCTTCTGATCTTATCACTTGAATCTTGAGCCCATCCTGCACATGGGAATTGATTCCCACAAACCAATACCAGGGTGATCACTGAGCAATTTGAGCTAAATCAGAAGTTCCGGAGGCAAAGCTGAGTCCTGGGTTTTGTGAATCTGGGCCACATCTTGCTTTGCTTACCCTGTCCCGCATAGTCATACAGGAGGAGGTGTGAGCAAAGGACACACTGGATGCTTAAGGTTTTTTAAAAAATCATTATAGTAAAAGACACATTGGCAATAATCCACCTCAAAATTCTCCCCCTCACTTTCAACACACTTCTTCCATCATTTTTGTCACCTTCAGGGGCAGCTCTGGAAGTCCTTTTTCCTGAGTGACACTAGTTGTGCTGTCATGGCTTCCTCAACATCCTGAATCAATCCAAACTCTGGTCATTTTGACTTTGAGGAAGATCCAGAAGTAGCATGGTGACAGATTCAGTGAGTAAGGGGGACGGGGACACACTGTGATGTTTTTACGAGCCTGTCTTGCAGTAGGATGGCACTCAGCAGCAGCACTCCCTGGATTTTTTTGTCTCACCATGTAGACACTCTTCCTATCATGCCAAATGGGGGTGCTGGCTCTGTCAGGAGTTTCCATGTGGCCCAGCTCCGGGCAACCAAGTCAGTGGGGGCCTTGTCACTTCTGTCATCTCTGACTGCTACCCTCCATTTGGGTGGTCGTACTTCATTCCTGAACACCGCTGTGTCCTGACCCTACTAACAGCACCAAGACTGGTGTCCACCCCACACTTCCTGCCTTGACCCACCAAGACCCTCGTCTTCCCGATCCTCACACCACCTGCAAAACGAAGGCCCAGAGCAGCTGCCCAAAGCTTCTTTTTGGGGCTGCAGAGCTTCACCAGCTCCCTCGGTCACCTTCCCCACCCAGGACGTGTCCCTTAGATGGGAGGACTCCTTACCTACTTCCCACCTGCTCCTTCAGTGTGCCTATCTGCTCCTTCCTTTAAGATGTGCAAGCAACCAGAGAATAATCTAAGAAGCAAGGGAAGAAGAAAAGAATAAAACAAATGAACCTAGGCAAAGAGAGTACTATCAAAACTGGGAACCCGGTGTGTTCTCTGTCTAACCTCTGTCTCACAGCTTTCCCCTTGTTGATGGTATTTGGATGATAATTTCCCTGGGCAAGCAAGTGATCTGCAATTTCTAAAGTGCCTCCTGAATAATCAGCAGTCCAGGACCTTCCACATGCGTGCAAGGGTCGCTCTGAAGACATGGTGGCTCGCAGCCTCTCGTGGCAGAGAACCACAGTCCCTGGCTTCTCGGCTGAAATCGCTGTGCCGGGGTTACCATGGAAGCCCGACCTTGTACATTACCATTATTATCATTTCACGTTCCCCTAATACTTTCATTGAAAGATAATCATGTTATGAATATTAACTTTTATAGGCTGCATTTGTAACTGCTTATGTGTAAAGAAGCAGCATTTTCTGAAATCAAAACGACACTAATAATTTAGTCAATTTACTTTTTCCCATCTCCGTGTTTACAGTCATATTATTTTGTTACTGCACGATCTGAATTTTGATATAGTCATCCTGGTAATAAGTCTTTTCATTCTCCATATTTAAAGATGCATTTGTCACCTGAACAGAGTTGATTTAAATTTCTATTTTTTATTTGTTTGTTTGTTTGTTGGTCTTTTTGAGATGGAGTTTCACTACGCAGTTCAGGCTGGCCTTGATCTCTCTGTGATCCTCCTGCCTCAGCCTCCCTAGTGCTGGGATTACAGGCATGCACCAACACTGGCCCAGCTAGAATTGGTTTGAATACCCTCATTCAATCAATAATCACTGAGTACCTACTAGGTTTCAAGGGCTGATTTTAACAGATTATGAAGGGTAGTAAGGGAAGTTACTGACAAATCAAAAATCCACAAACTAAAAATGGTGTCGCATATGGAGATACACACACATGCAGGGGTCTTTGGGGGACTTGAATGGGGACACTGAGTTCTGAAGTTTAGGGAGTACTTGTTGAATTTTAATGTTTGGGGACATGAAGGGTAGGAAAGAAAAATATAAATAAAAGGGAGACAATCCGTCTAATGCTTATCAAGATACAGGAGACTTTCACACCCATTAGGGTGGCCACCATTTTAAAAATAACAACAAAAACTCCACAAAAACATAGACAAAGACTCGGGAAGATAAGATGTAGAGAACTTGGCACTCTTGTGCAGGGCTTGTAGGAACGTGGAACAGAACAGATGTCCTGTGCTGTATGGTGGCTCCTCAAAAAGTTAAACAAACTCACTGGACAGTCCAGCAGTGACACCCAAAAATGAAATGTAAAGCAGGAACTCAAGCAGACACTTGCACACATCTGTCCACAATAGCATTTTCCACATAGACAAAGAGGATTGCAACCTAACTGTCCCTTGAGGGATAGACGAATAGATAGACAAATGGACAGATGGGTGGATGGATATACAGACAGATAAATGGATGGATGGGTAGATGAATGGGTGGACATACAGATGGATGAATGGATGGATGGATGGGGATGAATGGATGGACAGATGGATGGATAAATGGCTGACTGGCTGGCTGGATGAATGGATTACAGACAGACAAATGGATGGATGGATGGATGGATGAAGTACGGTGTAGACCTGCATTGTGCAGTAGCGTTCAACCTTGGAAAGAAGAAATTCCAGCACGTTCTGCCCCATTGGTGACCCTTGAAGACATTAGGTTAAGTGAAACAAGCCAGGATTAAGGGAAAAGTCCTGCATGGCCCCACTTTGTCTGAGGTATCCAGAGCTGTCAACCTCTCAGAGAGAAGAAGGGGTCTGGCAGCTGCCAGCACGTGAGCAGAAAGAGAATGAGGGTTAAGGGTTTTGGTTCCAGAAGAGAGCCAACACGGTGGCACACGTCTGCTATCCCAGCAGTCTGGGAGGCTGAGGTACAAGGGTTGCCAGTTCAAGCGCAGCCTGGACAACTTAGGGACATGCTATTTCAAAATTTAAAACACTAAAAAGTGCTGAGGATGCAGCTCAGTGATGAAGATGAAAAAGCCCTGGAGATGCATGGTGGTGATGATTACACCACAAGGTGCGGTACACTGGAGAATGGCGACTTCTAGATTGTGTATTTTATCCCAGTTATAATAACAAAAGATGCAGAAAGCCACACCATCCCTCCCAACTCCAAAACCAATTAGTACAGTCTAACTTCCCACCCATTTTCCAAAATGCCTTCTCCCCGGGAACTGTGTTGTTTGCGAGTAGGCTTTATTTGTAAATACAATTAAAAATCCAACCACAGAATGCCATCACACGAGGGGGAAATGTTCGGGGCTCTGAGACTGAGGGCTGTCATTGCCATTAACAGTAATGAGAGTCCCACGGCTAAATCTCTGCGCATCACAAGCAAAATCTACCCCCTAGAGTTTGCAGATGGAAAAAAAAAAGATTATCTTATGTTCAAACAGAAGAAAGAAAATAAAGCCAGGAATGGTAACCTGACCGTGGAGATGCCACAAGGCGAATACCAGGCAATCCAGTGAGGACTGTTTTTGAAGAGAAAGACAAGAGTTACCCTCATCCTGGCCTCTAGAGTTCTGTCGTTATTATTTATTTTTTTTTTAATTTGAAGCAGGATCTCAGTTAAATAAGAAGTTTCCCAGGCTGGGCTCCAGCTTGCAATTCTCCTGCCTCAGCCTCCTAGAGTACCAGGATTACAGGTGAGCTCCCCAGAACTTTGGCACCAGTTGAGTCTGAGTTACTGGTGGCACTAGTCAGGAGCCCAGGTGATAGCTCCAATATCTGTTTCTTAACACAGAATATTCCATAAGGATGGGTGAGAACACAGAGGGAACTGCAGAGCCCAAGCCATCCAAAAATGCTGTTGTTTCCATTGAGTTTCTGTGGAGGCCTTTATGAGTCCAAATGCATTCTCATAATTAAGACTTGAAATTCCTAATTTCCTCTTCACTTTGTCTGAATTTCCCCTAGAGCCTTTGTCCTATTCTGTGTTGTTAAGAAATGTAATCAAATTAACATCAGGAAAAGCAGCTTTCTAAAAAAGACAACTCTCCCTCCTTTTTCTGCATTTTTCTCTCTTCCCATCTCTCTGTCTCTGTGTCTCTATCTCTTCTGCCTTTCTGTCTCCTCCTCTTCCTCTCTACAGCTTATCTATGGTGTTTCATGGACTCTCATACGTGTCCTTTCCTACACTGTTCCAATTTCTAGATTCTTCTCTGAGACAACAATCTACTCTTTCAGCTTCTTTGTCCATGGATAGTGGATAAAATGGCGCCTCCACTTCCAGCACCCCTGGAACCTGACTGGGTACATCTTCGCCAATAGCTCATAAGAGCATGCTGTGGGGCCGCCATCTTGCCAATGGACTGGATGAGTTATAGTCAATTCTTGACTTCTTTTCCACAGGTCATGGCCAAGGTTAGGGGGAAGAGAGAAAGTTTATAACTTGCTCCACTCACATGTGAAATAGAATGATAACACAGTCAACAAAACAATGAAGAAACCAAACCAGCAACCAAGGAACCAACCAACCAGTGTCCTGGCTTTTCTTAGAGTCACAGTTAAGAAGAGTCTGTAGTCAAGATGCCAGCAAGGTCTCTGCAAGGTCACACCACTCCCACAGCAATACAATACAAAGACCACATTCATCTCTTTTCACTCTATTGGTATTTACACCAATGGTGCAAATGCTGTCATAAAGACAAGAACATGCAACACATATACACAGTGGAATATTATTTGGCTATAAAAGGATGAAGTCCAGTCATTTACATCAGCATGGATGAATATAGAGAACATTATGTCAAGTAAGATAAGCTAGGCACAGAAAGTCAAGTGTCGCATGATCTCATTTATATGAGTAATTTAAAAAGCTGATCTCGTGGCCCTGAAGCAAGGCTGACAGATTGCTATAGCTGCTGGTTTCAAATAGGAGCCTAAAGAGAATTCTTTCTGTGGTCTGTTGGCCATTTCAGAACTTTGGAAATGTAATGGTCAATTCATCAGAAAGAAATAGCAGGTGAGTATGGCGGACTTTCAGGCGCCGGCAGGGGAGAGACCCTGGCGCCTCGGGACCTGCACCGTGCAGTTGACTCAGGGTGCTGGGAGAACAAGGAGCTCCTCCCCTCTCTGGGGGGCAGCTGTGAGTGTGGCAGACTTTTGGCAGCCTGAAGGAGAGAGACCCTGGCACGTCAGGACCTGCACTGTGCAGTTGACTTGGGGTGCCTGGAGAACAAGGAGCTCCTCCCCTCTCTCTGGGGGGAAGCTGTGAGTGTGGCAGACTTTCGGCAGCCCAAGGGAGAGAGACCTTGGCGTGTCGGGACCTGCACCATGCAGTTGACTCAGGGTGCCAGGAGA
>PVJX010042349.1:0-14199 GCA_004027295.1 Dolichotis patagonum
AGGCTTTCTCAGCCACCAACCAACCTTTCCAGAGACCAAAGCTTACCTGATCAAGGCCAATACTCCAGCAGGCTTTGATCAGAAGTTTGCCAGTGGAGCCCCTGTCCAGCAGGCCTCCCAGGTGACTCAAGGGGACAGCGATACTAAGCCGTTGGTACCCTCTGACAGTCTGCAACCTGAATGAATGTAGAAAGGTCGTCACAGTTCAGATCAACTTAATCCTGCCCAACAACAGCAACTGGTGCAGACTTGTTGACTGCGGTCAGCCAGGAGCAGTTATCGTCAGTTATCGCTTCTGACGGCACTTCCTATTAAGTGATATCATCAGAGCAGTCAAAACACCTCAACACTCTACAGTACTCTCCCAGCTAGAGACATGGACATCTGAAACCAAACTAGAAGCACAAAGTTCCTGAGAATTATCCTCACTACATGTACCAAAACACCCCCAGACACCTTGTTTCTGCAAATGACTTAGTTCATACATGCATAATGCATGTATATACAAACACATATATGGACTCTTGATCTTGCTGTATGGGGGACTGAACCCAGGGCATCTTGCATGATACCAAGGCCTGTACCACTGAACTACATGCGGGCAAAAAAAAAGGCCTAATTTTTAATGTGGATTTAGATTACTACTGCAGCCTAATCAGCCATCTCCAGTTTTTATTCGAGTCTCCTCAACACTGAAAGACACGTTATTATGTCCAGAATATAACTAAAACTTCATTACTTCTCTGGTAACTAAATTACAACTAAGTCACTTCCCCCTCCCCCACTGCTGGAAATCAAACTAAGGCCTCGACTGTGCTAGGCCACCCTCCAACACTGAGCTACACCTCCATCCCGCAAACTCGAATATTAAACGCACCCGACTTCATGATGAGATGCTGTTTCCGTCTCCAATATTCTGCACTGAGTCTGACATCTAAAAAATGAAAGATCAAGAAGTTGTAGAATCAGGCAATAACGTTCAACTAATGCCCTGAGGCTTTTGGCAACTAATCAGATCAAGTATACACATCTTCAGTTATCGCTTCTGACGGCACTTCCTATTACTAGTTATCGTCACAACAGTCACGTCTTCCTCGTGGTCTCAATACAATATGGGTAGCGCCCTTCAGGTATTCCCAGCTATTGCCAGGCAGACCCCAACCTACCCAGCTCTTCAGGTTTGTGCACTCCTCCTGGAGGCTCGGATACAGGATGCGGCTTTCCGCAAACCTCACACTCCCGCGGCGGTAGCCCTGCAGAGAAACATGCGGTCTCCAATCTCCCAGAATGCTCACAGCACACCTACGATAACCTACAACACTCGCCCCGGACTCCGTTCTTTAGCTAACTTTATCCAAACACACCCTTTATAGAAAAGAAAAAAAACTTCCAGTTTCTTTACCTGCCCTCGCCGCCAGGTTGTAGCCGCACAAATAAAGACACCCTACCTCCATGATCACTGCAGTGAAAAGGTCGTGCCTTCCGTACTCCCAGGCCTCACGGAGTCAGAATATCCCATAGCTCACAAAAAAGGGGGCGAGACTGGCAAAACCTCACGGGAACTTCCAACCCATTTCACGACACAGACGCCGCAACTCAGGATTCTCCCCCCATCATACTGAACTTGTGGTCTCTTCCATACCGATGTGAATTCTGGGTAACGAAGTTCGCAGCTAATTCCGCGAGACCTGCTCCAGGAGTTGAGGGAGGATTTCCGGGTCCGCCTCTTCTGGCAACGAGTTCCGTCACATGCATTGTGAGGAGGGATTGATAACGTGGACAATGGAGACGCGTGCGTCTCGGAAAGTACTTGTGAGTATAACATGAGACAATAATATGTGAAACCTGCAAGTGCGAGGTAGCCAGTTCAGTCCCCAGCACCCAAAAAAGAAAAAAAAAAAAAGCAGGAATAATATGTGAAATGCAGACGCTGGCCACACAGCAAGTTTCTCCTAAATCTTAGTAAGCAAAGTTGCCCCCACAACTGCTTTAAAATTTTCACAGGACCTCCCAAACCATTGCGAACTTCCATCCTACATCATTTTTTTTTCTACATCATTCTTTCCTAAAGCTGATCTTGCAGGAGCAGCCACAACTTGTCTAGCTCCAGTCCAGCCCAGCCCCTCTTTCTTTTCTGACCATCTGCCCTCTTTTTTTTTCTATCCTGCGTGTGTGTGTGTGTGTGTGTGTGTGTCAGGGATCGAACTCACGACCTCGCGTTTGCCAAGCAGACACTTACACCGCTGAGCTAAACTACCAGCCCCGTCCTGCTTTTCTAGACGACACCTTTCACACCCTGTCTTACTTACAATTCAAAACTCTCCCTGCTCTGCTGGTTTTCTCTCAGCATGTGAACATGTTGAGGTTTCTTCTATTATTTTTTAAAATACTTAGTCCTTGCCGGACATGGGGGTCCACGCCTATAATTCATCATTCTAGGAGACTGTAGAATAGCAAGTTCGAGCCCAGCTCGAGCAATATCAAGGAGACCCTGTGTCAAAAACCAGGCAGTTGGAGGATGTAGCTAAGTGAGGAGGCGCTGGGTTCAATTTCAGTGCAGTAATTGGGGAAGGTCACATGGGTATAGAGTTTAATTTTGCCTAACATACCTGAGACCTAGAATTCCATCTCCATTAAAAAAAAAAAATTAAAAAAAAAATCGTGCACAGACCTTATACCAAGGGAGAGCAATTCATTTTGCCTCCAAAGAACTGGAAAGAGGAAATTTTGAGCGAACGCACTTATTCTGAAATTTAAAATTTTTGCAAAAAATTCATATGATACCTAGAAAAATTCAAAGGACAAGAATTTGAAGAGAACACTTTTCATAAACTTTCATAGTTAAGTGCCATTCCAAAAATGGAACACTTGACGTAGAGGGCTTATTCTCAGAAAGAAGCATGGTTTTAATGGCTCTTTTAGAATGAACTAAGTCAAGGGATCAAACACGAGGACCCTCAGCTTGCCTGATGAATTTGGTGAGAGTGGAGAAATGACTCTGTGATAGAGCACTCGCTTAACATATGCAGGGCCTGCGTTCAGTTCCAGGCACCGCGAGGACTAGCAGGGAATAGATGACCAAACTTCTAAGGACCTTTCACCAAATTCCCCTACAGGCAGCAAAGATAGAGGGGAAGACTGGAGGATTAAGGATACCTGCAAGGACATCCTCTAGGCCCTGACGAACCTCTCAGGCCTTCACAGCACCAGGGTGACAAGTTTGCCTAGTGTCCTAGGAAGACCTCTCTGACCCTCCTACAGAAAATAGCATGGAGGAGTGGGAAATTGAGTATAAAACCTTGGGATGCAGAGAGGTGGATGCAATAATCCAGAGTCTAAATTGAACCAAAGAGCTCAAAGGAAACTAGACTACCACACATCCTGCAGTGAGTTGTCAGCTCTGCTCCTCTCTTTTATCTTCCTCCCCCACTTCTGTGGTTTTTTTAATTAATTCATTTTCTTGGCATGTTTTAGATATGTGTCATGATAACATTCATCATATGGTTTTGTTTGTTGTTGAAGTGAGGTCTTGCTAAATTGTCCAAGCTGGTCTCACTCACACAGCCTATGCCTCAGCTTGCTTCCCAGCTTGGAAGTAAATTTAGCAGATGATGGCAGAAAAAGAGAGTGGAGATATGGCTATGATTCTCATATTTACCTCCAAGTCCGCCATGAGAGCAGACATAGCGCCTCAGCCAGCAGCCTGCCCCCAGGAGGATGGTCCTAGGACTGGGGGACAGCAGCGGAAGGTTTCTGTGTCCACATGAAGTTGGGAATAGCCTAGTCCCATGACCCACATGCAGATACATAGAAACGCAGATGTTACTAGACCATGGGCCTCGGCAAATCATATGCTCAAATAATATTTTCAACACAGTTAGTTGTAGGAAAAAATATATTTAAGAGCCTGTGAACCGGCAGGTGTGACTGGAAAGATTCCTGCTGCATCTGGCCATCAATGGGACTGCAGCACCTGCAGGGGCAGGTGGTCTTCCTGTGACAAAGGCTCCTCCTCGGGCTGAGAGGCCAGGCCAGGTTTCCTCACGGTGCCTGTAAATGGGATGGAAAGCACTGTGGTTTGGCTCTTGGGAGGGCGCCACAGCCACAAAAGCCATCACACCCACTGAGTGGCATAAGCGCCTGCCTGGCAAGTGCAAGGTCGTGAGTTCAATCCCCAGTACCGCAAAAAAAAAAAAAAAAAAAAAAAATTAAGCCATCACACCCAGTGGACAGCAGGTGATTTCAGAGTCCTGCAACCCCTCTCCCTACTTCCCTCCTCCCAGGAGCATTTCCTGAACCCCTGCCATGTACCAGTCATGGGTTCCCCCAAGAAGCCTGAAGTCCCCACAAGTGACCAGCTGTGCACCAGAAACCAGGAAACCTGAGAATGCTGAAGAATAGGAGACAACTGATTTGGATGCAGAGAGACTGCAGAGTGACAAAGGACCCATCCGCTAGGAAAGCTGGCACATTTGGACACAGAGGGGAGAAGGGTCAGTTCCAGCAGAGACAAGGACCAAGGGAAGCAGAAAAACAAGGAACACGGCAGCAGTGAGTGAGGTGTAGGGATGGTTAGACAGCAGATGGGCTTTGACCTCCACAATGAGAGTGTGGGCCTCTGGGCACCAGGAACTCTGAGCCTTGAAGAGTTTTGGTCTACCCTAGTAAGAGTAGAGTGGGTTAAGCTTGGAGCAGAAAGATTTGTCTGAAGGTCAGGGTGAGCCTGGTATGGTGGCGCATGCCTGTGATCATAGCACTCTGGAGGCTGAGGCAGGAGGATCTTTGTTAGTTCCAGGCCTACTTGGGCTCCATAATGAGTTCAAAGCAAGTCTAAACAACAAAGTAAGACTCTGTCTTAAAACAACAACCAACAATGCTGGGCTTTGTGGTGCACGTGTAATCCTAGGGCTCGGGAGTCTGAAGCAGGATTGCTCCAATTTGAAGCCAGCCTGGACTACAAAAGAAGATCCTGTCTCCAACAAGCAGAAAGAAACCACAAAACACACACAAAGACGCACAAACAAAAACCACCTGAAGGTCAGGGTGCAGGCACCGTGCAGTGTGAAACAGGAGAAATGAGGCACACAGGCGAGGCTGCCTGAAGAAGTCCTGTCCACACAACACTGGGTGAGAAAGCCAATGCAGGAGGTGGGCAGACAGCGTCCAGCCCTCCCACCTGAGAAAGGGAACTCTCTTGAAGGATGCAAGAAAAAACCAATAGGCTGTCAGGCATGGTGTTGCACGCCTGTGATCCCAGCACTTGGGAGGCTGAGGCAGAAATATCTGTGCAACTTGAAAGAGCCTGGACTACAGGGTGAGTTGAAGTCCAACTACAAAGGGAGACCCTCTCTCAAAGAGAAAGAAACAAACAAAAACAAAAGAGTACGCTGTGGAGAGGGCTAATCTTTGGAATAGGTACATGAGATAGAGCAAGGAGTAAATCATGGACAGAGCTGCGAGGGACGGGATGGGTATCCTCCCACAGACCCGAGGGGAGGCACAGGAAAGGAATTCTTCAGGGCCTGAAGGGGCTGGAAGCTGGCCTATAATGCAGTGCCCAGGGGGCCCATTGAGATGCCGCCTGCTTTGAGAGCCAGGCAAGAAGCCTTTCCTTGCTTGCTCCCTTGCTGGGTCCCCAGGCTCAGCCCAAGTCTGGCAGTGGGTGGGCCCCGAGTGGGTAAGTGGGAGGTAGCTGACTGCTAGCCAGGCTGGGGAGAGCATGAAGTGAGGAAGCCAGGAGAGAGGCAGGGAAAAGACTGGGCTGAGGCCTCCTCCTCTCCCACACACAGCAAGACCATGGGGCCCAGCACACGCCCAGCAGCTGCTCACCAGGATTGCCTTCCCCTGTGGGGTCCTCACACAGCGTGGGCAGCGTCTGCTCCCAGGCAGTCCAGTTCACTTCCTCCACCCTGTTGACAATGAACCAGCTGTAAAGGCCTAGGAAGCCAGCAGCCCAGCCTACCTTGCCCCCAGAGAGTCTGGCCTCTTCCCACATCAGTGAGCTATGCAAATGCTCTAGTGGACATAGGGACAGGGAGAGGACAGGACTTCTCTGCCCTCCTCTGTGGGCACTGGGCTGCGCATATGCAACCAGAAGCCCATTCCCTCTGGGCTGTTCCCCATATCCTGGGTTGCCCAGAGCAACCAGAGAAGAGGAATTGAGATCAGGCCCATCCTGGTGCTCTGGGTGAGAGGGCCCTTTCATGGCTGTTTCTTATGCAGAAAACCCTCATCCTCCCTGCTCAACTGCTTCCTATAACACTGCTTCTGGCTTTACATTTGTCACCAGCTTCCCTCTCCTACCACTCAGCTCTTCCTGAGCGGGGGAAGGGCCTACTGGAGGATCAGGCTGCAAGAATTGGGGTTGGGGATACAGCTAGGGCAAGGCCACAAGGAGGAGTCAGATCACTGGGGAGGACCCCGCAATATAAGCCACTGAGATAGGCAGTGACAGCCATGGGCTGTGAAATTCAGTATCCCTAACCTCACTTGCCTGGGTGGCTTTCCCTGGCACTCCTCAGCCGTGCCTCTCCCACGGACATGGCCCTGGGCAGCCATCCCTGAGCACTGTGGAGAGCAAGGCTGGCCTGCATTGTGGACAGGCCCCAGGTTCCTGGCTCAGCAGGGCCCCTGCCCACCTGGCTCACCTGAAGCACCAGCGCTGGTCAGGGCTGCCATCTGGCCGAGTGCCCACTGTCAGCAGAACACCTGACCGCTGCTTCTTCCTCCTGCACCACCAGTAGCCATTTTCCATCTCCAAGACACAGATGGCTTTCTAGGGACAAAGGGTACATCAGACCCAGCAGTCTAGGACCTTGCCTGAAGGAAGAGGCACACAGGGCAAGGGACCAAGACAATACCCCACAGTCCTTTAGACTATAATCCAAAGTCCACTAAGCATGTGGGTTCAAGCCAGCCCCAACATCTGACCATCTGATTGGTGTGAGGCCCTGAAGGTCTGAATTTCAGATTCCCTATTTGTAGGCCTAGGATACTGCAACCCAAATGATTGTTGGGAACTCAGCAAGCGACGAGTGCTGGACGGCAGCTTGCTCTCACATCTTTTCAGACGCCAGAATTCCACACCATCTGGTAGAGAACCTCATAGGCTCTATCCTGCACATGTGCTGCTGCTGCACCCAAACAAGTCAGGGAGCATGCTGTTTGCAGAGGAGGGCGCCCGGGCCCAGAGAAGATGAAGACATTGTTGACAGCTCCAAGAAATTGGCCACAGCATCCAGCCTCCCAGGTGATACTTTCTCTGCTCCAGCTGCCCAGTAGCCACCTGATCCTTCTTTGGGCAAGACAAAGCTGCTGTTTCCACTGTAGGTGGGTGTCAGATCAGTGTCCCAGGTACCCTAGGCTGGGCCATGTGTAGGATTTTACACCCTGACTACCTCCCCACCTTATCCCTTTTCATGTATGAAGAGGACAGAATTGGTGCTCCATGAGGGCAGGGAAGGGCTTTCTCTTAACATGAGAACCAACCACAAAAAGTACTCAAGAAACACATGATGCCAGGTGCACTGGCATGTACTCTGGAGGCTGAGGCAAGAGGATTGCAAGTTCAAGTCCAGCCTTGGCATGTTAGTGACTCCCTGTCTCAATATGAAAAATAAAAAGAGCTAAGATGCAGCTCAGCACTCCCTGGTTTCAATCCCCCATACCACCCCCCCAAAAAGAAGAAACAAACATTTGATATTAATGCCAGTGATAAAAGCAACTAACAGTGCACACCTATTATATGGTAGTCACTGTGCTGGGCACATTACATCTATTGAGCACATCCATTTTACAACCACCCTATGAAAGGAGGCAGTGGAGGAGTCTGGGGAGTGGTCCTGCTGAGCTGAGCCAACCTAACTGGGTGCCCAGCCCTGGGCTCTCCGCTGGGCTGACTTCCACAGAGAGCCCAGCATGCCTGCGCAGGTCCAGCAGGCAGAGTGGGGTAGAGGAGGGGAGGAAAACCCCGCCGTGGCACCTGCAGCTTCCAAATGCTCCAGCTGTCAGTGGCAACACTGTTGACCGTCTCACTCATGAGGGCGATGAGCATGTTGAGCAGCAGGACGTAGGTGAGCATCACGTAGGCCAGCAGCAGCAGCAGCACCACCCCACGGAAGCGCAGCTTCTCCTGAAAGGCCAGCTCGCCCATGCCGATGGTGAACTTGAAGAGCTCCAACGAAGCATCCAGGATGCTGTGGTAAGGGGCTTCCTCCTCCTCCTGTGCCATCCCAGGCTGGGAGGCCTGTGTGTCATTGAGGCCTGCAGGGCCCCTAGATCCCTGGGCCTCCCTGCTCAGGCTCACCAGGGCTGTGGGAAGGATGGAGGGGTTCCTCAACCAGGGGCTCTGGCGGGCAGCCTTGAGGGTGTGCATGGTGGGGAGGGGAGAAGCAGGACCAGAGTGGGTCTTTACCTATAGCGAAGCCAAAAAGGAAGACTAAGTAGACCAACAGGAAGCGGAGGAGATCCCGCAGGATAACCTGAAATACACAAGCACATGAGCTGAGCTGGGCGGCTGGGCCACCGTACAAAATCCCCCAGACCCAGAGCTGAGCACAGTTCTCATTGTACAGCTACATACACACACACAGGAGGTATATGTGGTAAATGTTTAAATTGTTTAAAGAGCGGTATATATTTATTGAGAGAAAGAGAACTTCTGAGTGAGAGACAGAAGGGGTCTTGGGTGGGTTGCCCAAATGTTTTTTAAACTATTGCAGTAAAAAACATTGCCATTAACTCTCCTGAAATCTTCCCCCTTAGTTTGAAAATGTTTATCCTACTGTTCTTGTCACTTTATGCAGCAGTTCTACAAGTCCTCTTTTATCTCTTTGTAAGATGTCATAACCAATATGGTGAATGCTACTGACACAGTGCATCCAGCAGAAAGCCATACCTATAAAACATTACAGTGCTTCCCCATCCATCTTTTTCACCAGATTTGGGACTATGTGACTTCCAGCTCTTACCCAAATCAAAATGACCATGAAAGATAAGCATTTTAAATTGATGCAGATGGGAATGTAGACTGGTGCAACCACTGTGGAAATCAGTGTGGAGATTCCTCAAAAAACTAGGATTAGAGGTCCCATTTGACCCAGCTATTCGTCTTCAGGGTACTTTCCCAAAAAATTAAAAATGTCATACCACAGTGATATATGTGCACTCATGTTTCTGGCAGCACAGTTTGTAATAGCTGGATCTTGGAAGCAACTTAAATGCCCATCGACTGAGGAATGGATAAAAAAGATACAGTATTTTTGTACAATGGAGTACTACTCAGCTATAAAGAAACATAAATTTGAGGCTTCTATAGGTAAATGGATGCAACTAGAAACAATATTCATAAGTGAAATAAATCGGACTGACGTGTGTAAACATGACACTGTCCCCTTCATATAAGAAACTGAAAGAGTAAATAAGATCCAAAAAGTACAACAGATATTGTGACAGAGAAAGAAACTGCGATGAGGAAAATAAGAAAAGAAGGAAGGGGGAAAAAATACCCCCACAAACACAAAATAGCTAAGATTTAATTATACTACTAATTCTGTTAGTTCATGGAAAGAAACTGTGCATGCTTACATTATGTGCTCTGTTCTGCATGCCTCTTTCTTGTAATCTGGGCCACCATTTCGAAGATAACAATATGTACTGTAATAACCATTGTTAATTTCCTTTCATCTTGTTTTTAAATCCTGTGTCATTTTTATTATTTTGTTTTCTTTTAATCTCTTTAAAATTTTTAAAACTTATTGCAAGGCTGGATGTAGAAAAAATAAATTAATGCAGGTGAGCCAGGGATGGAGCTCAGCGGTATTTGTGCCTGCCTGCAAAGCACAAGGTTCTGAGTTTGATTCCTGGTAACAAAAAAATAAAAATAAAAAAACAAATTAATGCAGGACCAGGGATCTGGCTCAGCAGGAAACTACCTGCCTGGCAACCATGAGGTCGTGAGTTCACTTCCTTGTTCAAAAAAAAAAAAACATTGGTGAAGGGCATTGAAAACACTTAGGCCAGGCATGATGGCCACACCTATAATCCCAGCATTCCAGTGGCAGATGGAGGATGGTGGCAGAACTACTCTCAAAAGAAAAAGGAAAAAAAAACCAAACAGATATTTGTGCATCATATTCATAGCAGCACTATAGTATTCATAATACCTAAGTTACAGAAGCAACAAGTGCCCAGCATGGCTGAGGGGGTACACAAAATGTGCTGTACCCATATAAAAACACCACCATTCAGTCTTTAAAAGGAAGTAAATGTGTCGCGTGCTGCAACACAGATGAACCTTAAGGATACCGTGGTAAGTGAAGTAAGCCAGGCCCTGGACAAATGCTAGTTGATTCCCTACATGAAGTTTCTAGAACCAGTAAATCGTGGAGACAGAAAGTAAATGGGAGTTGACAGGCTGAGACGGGGAGAAAATGGGGAGTTGTTCAAAGGGGGTCAAGTTTGTTTATGAAGATGAAATAGTTCTGGAGAGGGATGTGATGATGGCTGCATAACAAGGGGAATGTATTTCACACCACTTAACCATACACTTAGATCAGTAGGTTTTTATATTAGGCCTACTATTTTTTTTTCAGACAGGATCGCCCTATATAGATCAAGCCTGCCTCAACCCCACTCTGTAGCCCTGGCTGGTCTCAAATTCACAGTGATCCTCCTTCCTCAACCTCCCAAATGCTAGGCTCTTGGCCCCTCGCGATGGATAAAGCCCCTGACACCTTCTTACCCACCACCTTCCTCTCCTCCACTCTGCCTCTCTCTCCCCAGCTACCTGGCCTCTTGGCTCTGTCTCCTGCATGTCAGTTTGTCCTGGCTCATCATCACCTCCACTGTTCCCTGTGGAGGATGCTTCCTCTTGGACCTTGGCTGTGACACTATGGGTGAGTCATTCCTTTTAGATCTCCACTTAGACATCACCTATTCGTGGAGGTGTATATGTAACACGTGTATATGTGTCTGCGTGTCTACGCCCATACCAGTTCTCACACGGCATTTGGTGAGCATCTGGGTAAATGGCAGGAGGCAGGCATGCTCACGCCCTCCTCTGCTCCGGTGAGCTGTGGGAGAAGACTCCTGCCTTCAGAGGCCAAAGGGAGTCCCTCTGAACGGTGGTGTCCAACCAGGACCCTCTCTCACCTTCTGGATCATGACACTGTAGATGCCCGTGTACTGGAAGCCGCGTGTATAGTACAGCAGGTTCAGCCAGCCCAGCACCAGCGAGGACACAAGCAGAGGCAGGTACCACTCAACGGCCATGAAGCACAAGACCTGGGATAGCACCGTGAGCAGGGCCTGGGCCAGGCTGTAGGGGGCAGGGTTCCAGTCATCGTCCAGGCCACCCGTGGGAGTATTCCCCAACTCCTGCTGGCCAGTACAGACCACCGCTGCAGGTTGCATGATGCTTTGAAGTGTCCTCCCTTTGTTTTTTTGTTTGTTTTCTTGTGTTTTTTTTTTTCTTTTGGTATCAGGGATTGAACTACTCACAACCTCGTGCTTGCCAGGCAGGAGTTTATGCCGCCGAGCTAAATCCTCAGCCCCGAAATGTCCTCCCTTTGGGACTGAACCAAACTTGGGCTGCACAAGTTATTCAGCCTTTGTGGGTCTCAGTTCCTTCTCCTATAAAATACTCATAAAAACAGTGACACCTGCCTCAGATGCTTTAAAAGATTAAGTGAGGTGCTGTATGCAAAGTGTCATAGCCCAACAGGTGTGCAGTGAGGGCTTGGTAAAGGTAACCATCAAATCACGGCCCACAAGGACAGGAGTGGGAAGGGTGCCCCGCTGGATAGTGGACAGCAATCCAGGTCTGGCCAGTGCTCAGGTTCTGACCTGTGCAACTCCCTGGACCCCTGTGTTACTCCCTCTCAACCCAGCCTGGTGCCCTGTTCCGTACCCACCTCCCCCAGGCCTCAGAGAGTGGGGAGAGAAATGAGAGCACACATACAAGAGGATTTCAAAGTAGCCATCCACAAATGAGATCAAGACGAACTTGCAGCGCCGCCAGAAGTACCACAGCTGTAGAGCAGGAGGAAAGAGGGTGTGAAACTTGTTCTCCAGGCACAGGGGCTGGCCAGCAGTCCTGCTGGACCGCCAGGGCCCCTGCTCACCCACAGGCTCCTGGCCTGATGGCTTGCCTACATGAGATCTGGCCAGCACCATTTTGGAGGTAAGACAGCAGCTTTCACTTTGGGAATCCTTCCAATAGCAGCGATGGCCATAGAACTTTCCAAAAAAAATGGCTGAGCTGAGCGTGTATAAGGCCCTGGATTCCACCGCAGTACTGAGGGGGCCAGAAAGTAGACTGCCACTGTCACCCACACAATGCCAGGGGCCTCCTGGCCCCCATGGAATCAGATCAACAGCCCACATACTGCATGTGCAAAGAGGAGAGTTCCTTTCCTACTCCCCTCTGCTTCCTGGGGAGCACCCTGTACCCCAGCCAGCCTGAGAGTGGTACCTAAATTCTGCCCACACTAAGAAGTTCCTAGCATTTTGGTGTCCAGCCTGACTGACTCTTGCAAGCTTGCAACATTTCCATGCTGTGCTGCAGCAGTTGAGCTGAGTCCAACTGCTGTGACCCTCTGGGCTCCCCAACTGAGGAATACCAGCTAGGACTTGGGTGGGGGCTTCCAGCTTGACTTTCAGGGAAGCAGAGCCTAACATGCCAAGTCAGGCAACCTGTCCACTACTCCATGGGTGTCCCAAAAGGCATGGAAGGGAGGGTACCAGAGCCCCAGAAGGAAGATCAGAACCTGTGGCCTCCATTTCCTGGAGCTGGTCGGGGTGGACCTGGGTAAGGGAGTTGGTTTCCTCATCTCTGAAGAGGTTGTTTCTAACTCTCTGCCCGTTAGCAGAATTCTAGATTCCCACCTTGTTTAACTGGGGCCACATAAGGTAGGGAAAGGGAGAGAAGCCCTCACCTGTGCAAGGAGAAGGTAGATCCCCCCAAGCAGGATGAAGATGTGGCCCAGCAGGAGCACGGGGTTCCCAGACAATGAATCCAACTGGAAGGCCTGCTGAAGACACATGAACACTCAGATGAGACAGGCTCTCAGGTCCTCTCCCCAGCACTTAGGACCAAAGCTGAGGGGCCCTTCTGAGCTTACATGTGGAGCAGTGGAAGGAGCACAGTCTCTGGGGAAGAGTCCCTGGATTCTAGTGCCTTCAGAGGCACGCTGTGTAGCAGTTATGGTTTGGAGCCATACTGCCTGGGTTCAGATCCTGCCTCCACCACTCACAGTGTGTGGTGACCATGGGTAGGTTACTTACAACCTCTCTGTGCCTCCCTTCTCTCAAATGTGAACTGAGAGTGATAATACTTTGTTATCCCAGACAGTGGTTGGGTGTATTCATGAACCAACACACATCAATCAGGGATGGTGGTGGTGGTCCTGCCCCATCTCCCTCCAGGCCTATTTCAAGGAGGCCTCCCTGGGGACTTCTCTCCCTGCCTTGCCTGGTCCAGGGCTGGCTGGTAGTAGGCAACAGTGGTGAAGATGACTACGTAGATCAGATAACACAGGAAGTTGAAGAAGAACCTGGGTTTGAACTGGTCCCATTTTGCTTGCAGTAGTTTGTTCAGTGGCTCCAGAACCACCATGCGGTATCGGTGCTGGGGGAAAGGGAAGAGCCTTGGATGTAGACATTGACCGGATAAAGACAGCAGGCGTGGATAGAGCACCTGCTTCATGCTAGGCTCCGTGCAAGGTGCAAGGGAAATAGAGGGGAAGGAGCCCCAAATGGCCCCTGCCCGCCTGCCTCCAGCCCAGCTCAGCATACTCCAGCTAAACAGTCACCAAAGGCCTCCCCTCCATTCCTCAGCACTGCCCAGTGGTGCCACGGGAACTTGGCACGATCCCTGTGCTGCATGGGCCTAGAGTGTGGAATAAGTATGTGTCTGATGGCCAGGGCCAGGGACATGCAGCCACAGCCCTACTGGGACAGAGCAAGTGTGTTCTGGCGAGCGGTCATGACTGACCTTGCCAGGAGCTCTGCTGGGCCCTCCAGGCATGGCCATGGTCTCTTAGACTCACTGGGCTCCTGCAGTGGAAGGCGATGATCTCCAGCACCGAGTTCTCCTCACAGCTGTCCACGAAGGCCAAGTCATACAGTGACACCCGGACGGGCCCATAACACCACTCGGTAAATTTTCGGGAAAGGGAGTGGCATGGCCCTGAGAACTCC
>PVJX010042350.1:0-14209 GCA_004027295.1 Dolichotis patagonum
AGATAACCCACTAACCCTTATTTGCTTATAAACAAACCAATAATTTCTTAATTTTACTTGTTAGCACCTTAACTAAGACTTTGGGAATTAATTGTGATGTGTCAACTTGATTTAAGTAAGAACTACTGGATTAGCAAACTGCTGGATGGATTTGTGGGTGATTGACATGTAGGCCCCCAAATAAGTGGGAGAGACCAACCCTGGATGTGGGTAACAATAAGCTTGCAGCCTGGGTGACATAAGGAGGGAAAGCAGAAGGAAGTCTTCTCCTTAGAGCTCTGGTCTCTGCCATCATCTTTGGATGTTGGTCTGTGGTTTCTACAGCTGTCTAGTGCAGGCTCTTCAGCCTTCCAGGGTAGACTTGCACTGGTGACTCTATAACAAGCCTCTATGTGCTCAACCTTAGACCATTACTGAATTCTCTAGTTCTCCGGCACACAGGTGGTCCTGTCAAATTTTTCCATCTCTGATTCTTCAGATGGCCACTGGGATTCTTTTGATTCTGAGCCTGTAAGCCTACCTAATAAATCCCTTGTATACTTACAAATATATTTTATATTGATTCTATTCCTCTAGCAAGCTCTAAGACAGGTTTTATTTTTATAATTAATTTTCTAGATGTTTCTCTTGTGCTTCAAGTTATGCAGTCATATCATTTTCAAGTAAAACAAATTTACTGGTTTCTTTCCAACATTTATACTCTTTATTTCTTTTACCTTGTGAGTTGACAGGGAACCTTCTTGCATATTTCCTTACATTAATGAGATCTCTTCTAAACATTTTTGTGATAATAACTATTGGTTTGAGAATTATTTTGTTGAATTTTAAGACAATATTTTTCTTTACACGTTTACTATAATTTTATTATAAGTAGAAGCTGATTTTTTTCTAAACATTTTTATCAGAAAAATTCACATCCTGTTAAATATACAATTCAACAAAATTTTAAGAAGAGAATATAACATGTACTAGCACCCAGATCAAAAAACATTGTAAGTATTCCAGGGCCTTGAAAAGGAACTATTGTTCTCACTTGTACCTATTTTTGAAACTTAATTAAATATAACCATGGCACTGTATTCGTATGTCTGTCTTCTTTTGTTCAATATTGTTTATAAGATTCTTTTGTTCAATATTGTTTATAAGATTGATTCATCTTGTGTGCAGCAGCCGTTCATTCTTTTTATGCCTAAATATTATTACATAATTTTCTGAATATATGGCAAATCATTTATATGTTCTCTGGCTGATGGACATATGGACTGTCTTCTGTGGAGGGACTATGGTAAGTAACTCTTTTAAGCATTCTTGTATATCCGTTTGCCAAATTTCTGTATGCATTTCTGCATACATAAATTGAAGTTTTGAGGTAAGCTCTATTTTACTGGAAATTGTCAAACAATTTTCCATAGTAGTAGCAACGATTTATATTTCCACAAGAAGAGTATGAGAGATTTAGTGGGTCTACAGATTCACCAGTTTGGGTATTTTCAGTTTTTAATAGTTTAATCCTTGTAATAGTTTTACACAGTTACGTTGCAGTTTGAATTTTTGTTTTTAGTATTAAAACTAAATGATTTTTATTAAATATATTGACATTTCTGATTGCAAATAGCTAATTAGTATTCAAATCATGGTTTTAATGTATACTGACTATTGGGATAAAGTGGCAGTACCTGTTCCAAGTTGTTGCCCATTTTTAATTGAATCATGTTTTTCTTGTTGATCTTAAAATCCTTTAATATATTCCAGATATGAAGCCTTCGTTAGCTATGTACATGTGTGTGTGTGCATTTCAGTGTGCATATGTGTTTGTGACCATTTGTCCTTAGGGCAGTGTAAGATGACAATGAACTCAAGGTGCTGTCTGTATTTTCTCCCTCCAGGTGCAGTTTGACAGTCGCACCAGCTACGGCCTGTCTCTGAACTCATCTAGAGTTTCAATTCTTATAGAAAAATATCTTCCATAATGCTGCCATTGGATTTCCTTAAGAGCACTAATCCATTAGTTTGTTTATTGCCAAACAACAGTAATTCTCCAACAGTTCTGTTTCAGTAGAAAATGCAGTAGTTATGTTTTTAATCTCCTCTCTGGCTGCAGAATCAATTTTGCATTACATGAAAAGAGACTGTCTTCAATTTCTTAAAGCCCAGATTCATTGTAGCAGTGGAAGTCCTGTGAGTGGCAGTGGAGCAGACACTTCAGCCTTTGTGATCAGAAAATAAACTAGCCAGGAATCTGTGATTCCTTGGTAAGGCACCAGGAGCTATGGCTTCTTCCCTCCGAGCTGCATAACTGGAAAAGTAGGAAGAATATGGCCAGAGGCCCAGCTCTCCTACTGAGTTTTGAGGCATAGGATTAGCACTTAGTTCTGCCTGCTTTTCAGAGATATGTGTGTTCACAAGCCAGGTTTTCTCTAAGCACGAGAGATAGATGTTCTTCCTGGGACTCTCCACTAGCAGTCCAGGTTTCAGGTTGGGCAGACGTTCTAATAAGTTAGTGAGAAACCAGGTCTTGGCTCTTTGGCCTTCGGAGCTCTTGCAGTCCTATCTGCTGCGTTATTCGCTGAGTTTTCTTTTTTTTCTTACCTGAATGATCATATGAGATATGATCTTAAATAGAGTGAAAGTCTAAATTTTTAAAAATTGTTACAGTAAGTGACACGTTGTCATTGATCACCCTCAAAACACTCCCCCTTGCTTGGAACACACTCATCCCATCACCCTTGCTGCTTTCCGAAGCAGTTCTGGAAGTCCTTCTTCAGAAGAGTCTTCAGTTACGCCGTCATGGCTGCTTTGCCGTCCTGAATTTATTCCAAATGTTCACCTTCCATGACTTTAGGGAAAAGCTGCAGCCACGGGATACTGGACCCGTGAATAAAGTGGCCGAAGTCGCTGGTTTTTGTTGGATGGTGTGCAGAAGGAGCCATTCCCTGTATTTTTAAATACTATTTGTATTGTAATTTTTAAATTTAACGTTCACTGTATATTTTAATCATCCCTTCTATCATTTTTTATTTATACTAAAAGTTTAGTAACTTACACAGGCTGTCTGTTTTTTGTTTGTTTGTCCTTTGTTATTTTTTGTTTTTAATTTTGTTTGGCTTTTTTTTTAATGAGTCTGTGTCTTCTGGATCTACAGATTGAAATGAATTTCAATTAAAAACAAATCTTTTCTTAAATAAATTTCCTTTCTCTATTTTGTTCCTCAAACTTACTAATTACCCTTATTCAGTTATTCACCTGTTATTTGCTGTATACCAATAAATGCCAGGCCCTGCGTTAGCTTTTGGATTCAGTAATGTGAATTAAAGAGTGTAGAATCCTAGTGAAATCCCTGCGTCGGTCTCTTGCCTGCTTTGAGTAGTATCTGGTGTTTTTGTATTGTGGTCACATCTTTAAGTTTACTTTTGTTTTTTAAGTTACCTTCCATGTCTTTCTTCATTGGGAGGCTCACTCTTGTTACTTTGCCCTCTGTGCTAGTTCATCAATTATTGCCTCATTAAACCTGTTTTCCTAATTCTTTTTTCTCCTTAATTTCTTTGGGATTAGAGTCAGAACTCTTATGTCTCGGAATATTGCTTTGCAAGCAAGTTCTCCGTTGCTTTCCACTGGCTGTATTTTCTTCTGCTTGAGAATGACCTTCATGTTTCACTTTCCATCTTTTATTCATTCTTCACCTTTTGCTCAAGAGCATTTGCCAGGATGGAGAGAATACAGTGTTCCTGGCAGCTGCAGCACAGGTAGAGCTGCTCAGGCTTACATTTCTTACAAATCTGGTCTGTATGCGCCCAAAGGCAGGGCCCGGCTCCGCAGGGTGGGAAGGGGGTCCCACGCAGGAACCAAAGTGACAGTGAAATAGGAAATACGGTAACTTTCACAGATTCTTTCTTGTTCAATCGATCAAGTCAGCAATAGTAAACTAGATTACTGTTTTCTCCCTTCTTTTGGTCCCTATCTCACGTCTAGTACATTTTTCTAGGAGAAAATAAGTCTTTCAGCCCTGTTTCCTTTTTAGTTTTATGTTTTGGAACCAAGTGTGCATTGGGATTTATTCCTTTTCCTGTGGTCTGCTCATGACTCAAGTCCTTGTCTTTGTAAGTAAGGGATATTTCAAGATTTTGTTTTACCTAACTTTTCAAGCAATCCATACCCTTCTGGAGATGGAGAGGGTATGCATTAACTCTTACAATAGTCCCTAAGTTGGTTAAAATTTTACTGTGTAGGGCAAATATTCTTTATCGTCTGTGGTTGAATCCAAACCAAGTTTCACACAGATGAAACTGCCATTTTTCTTCTTCTTGGTTCTGTGGGCAGGTCTGACAAAGCGAGCAGAGTTCAGTGTAACTCTGTATTATTACCTTCTACCAGGAGTCTTAGGGGAAATTATATTCTTATTATCTTTCATACTGGGGTCTTAAAAATTTATGTTCTGATAACTGTTAGTTTTTTAAATTTTTTTACTTTCATTTTGTATCTCTGTGAGGTTTGTACAAAGCTCTAATACCGTATTTATTTATCCTGACAATATCATCTTCCCTAGAAGTGATTTCCTCCTTCAAATAGCTTCAGTCGTGACTTTCCTAGAGTGTCAAGAGACCCCCTGTGGTCAATAATGAATGGAGTAGCTATGAAGAAGTGATAACCTCTATTTCCTGTTCACTTTCTCACAGGCGGTTAAGCTTAAATGTATACTATAAAATCTCTTCAACCAACAAGCCCAACCATTTATCACTATAGCTGTAACTACCTCTGCTTTTTGGATATCTTAACTCCCCAAAGGACTGTCAATTTAACCATAACTACCTAACAACTGCCAAAGCTCACTTTATGAGCTGCTGTTGAGAGTTTAGCTATTTAAGGCTGATTTTTAAAAAATTTTATTGGCACTTCATGGCGTTTGCTTGATTTACAGTGCTGTAAATAGCCACAAATTAAGATAATTTCTTTTCCTTTAAGGTACAGGCAATTATTAAAAGGGACATTGTGCTATCTTTCTCCACGTGGTTAACTCTGCTGGGTGATTCTTCTGAGTTTGCCCAAGTGGAAGGGGTCACTTGAGGTCAGTTCTCATGGTGATGGAGTCCTTCTTGGCAAGAAAAAAATGAATCCTTCAAGGCAGCAACTCTGCTACCCCAGCCTGAGCTGTTGAGAAGTTTGCATCTCTACGATTCTTAGGGTCTTTTCTTAAGACAATGGCAATTTACAGCCATGGCTTCGTGCATCTGATCAAGGACTCTGGGCTTCTGTAAAGGTATACGAAGTTGGAGAGATCCAGTAGTTAAAACTGTGATAATGAATATTATTCAAGCACAAAAAGGTATGAGATCCTGATAGATGCTACAACAGGAATGAACCTTGATGACATAGTGCAGTGGCATAAGCCAAATGAAAAACGACAAGTATTTTATGATCCCACTTTGATGAAGTATCCAGAATAAGTGGATTCATAAAGACCTAAAGTGGATTAGTTGTCACTAGGGCTTGTCACTAGGAAACAGGGAGATATTTCTTAATGGTTACTGAGTTTCCTTTGGGGGTAATGAAAGTTTTGGGCCTGGGTAGTGGTAATGGTTGCACAATACTGTGACTGCCACTGAATTATATACTTAAAATAGTTTTTTAAATTTTTTTTCAAATCCATTTTATTGTATGATAGAAAGAAAGAAAAAAAGAAGAAAAGGGAAAAAACTACAACAAAATTTCAAAACACGTCAGTCAGGTGACAACAATGGTACATACATTGCACACTCTCATCTCAAATCATTTACACCAAGCCCAAGACATCTGCATTCAATTGTCTGAACGCTATCAGCATAAATCTTTCTCTTAGGTGAACTCAGAGAAATCAGTAGTATAACTATCTTATTTTTATATACATATACATACACATATACATATGTTTTTTCTTTCAGCTTGTCTAATGAAACAATACAGTGTTTGCACATGTTTGTCTTATTTATTTCACTGATGAGTTGTATCCATTTACCTATAAAAGTGTCCAGTTTATCCTTCTTTATGGCTGAATGGTATTTCATTGTATAAAAACACATATTTTTTGTCCATTCCTCTGTTGATGGATATTTAGGTTGTTTCCAAGATCTGGCTGTTACAAATTGTACAGCTATAAACATGGGTGCACATATATCGCTGTGGTACGATGTTTTTAATTCTTTTGGGAAGATACCCAGAAGGGGAATGGCTGGGTTGAATGGGACTTCCAATCCTAGTTTTTTTAGGAATCTCCACACTGATTTCCAAAGATATTATTTTTAAAAGGCACCTGAGGCCTTTTTATGTCTCCATACCACCTCCTGAGGATGCCGGGAAAATGTGCATTTGTAGGCCTCTGCCACAGCCTCTCTTTCCTCTCCCGAATGCAGGGTCCTTTCCCCATCCCACAATGGAGTGTTCTCCTCTTGCATTGTCTTTTTTACCTTTCATACTTACTCTGTTCCCTTCTCCCTTTCCCCTCCTCTGAGTAGTTGGACCCCAAGTTCCTCCTGCTCAGCCTCCACTGTCCTCAGAGCTCCCACCTGACTCAATTTTTTTTGACCAAAACTCAAACTCAGGACTTTGTGCTTGCCAGGCAGTCACTTTTGCCTCTCAGCTACATCCGCAGCCCTCATTGGCCTCATTTTTGAAGCTAAATGACAGAGGTGGCTGGGACAGCTCCAGCCAACAGCTGATTAGCAAAACTCCTTACCAGACTGTTGGCAAAGACCAAACTGCCTGCCCTGCAGGAGATAAGGCACCTGGTGGAGTGGGCGGTTTACCAACTGACCACGTGCCCCCAGCCTGGAAGGAAGAAGACCAATTACTGGAAGCAAGTCATCAAGTCACTACGTCACCATCTGGCCTCGTGAGCACTTTGACCTTCTGGCCCAGCCTAACTCCTTCAAAGCAAGAGGAAGGGTTGGCTGCAGCTGAGCCACTTGAGGTGGTGACAGGTGTAAGAATGGGCCAAGGGCTGGGCCGGCCAGGAACCACTGCAGGGTCCAAATCACAGAAATGAAGACTTCTGAGAGGTATTTAAAGGAAGGCACTCCTTTTCCTAATACACTACACAGCCAGTGGCAGGCGCTGCTGGAAATGCAAGTAGCAGAGCCCTGAGCAGAAAAGGCAGGGAGCATCCTGTGTGTGCTTTGAGGTCCTTTCTTTTTGTGCTAAATGGCAGCAACAGGACAGAGGTGGAAACTCTGGAGGAATTACTCATTAACCCAGGAAATTGGACATTAGGCAAATTGATTTTCAGGGAATTGCTTTTCAGTAACTCAGCAGACTCTAACCTGGTAACTCCCTTTTAGAACTGAGGACAGTTCTGCTAAAGTTCATTTTCCACTGTCTCAGAAAACAGCATTTGTGACCCATGTCCAGCAGCGGAGATCTAACATGCTCATATATTTCAAGCTGTCTTATCCAGCCCTGCCAGATCATTTTAGGCTCCAGCGCTGGGGTTGGATCGCTGGAGAGGTGGGATGTAATTGTACGTACTGTACCTGCTTCGATCTGTGGAGAATCATCAGAGGAACTTTCACAAGAGCAGGTGAAATTGGCAAGAAACAGAGGCAGGGCTATGCTGCCTTGCCGGTTGGGCAGAGCCGTGATTTGGTGCTGGGGTGGAGGTAGGGGGTGGGGTGTGAGGCTCTGCTTTATTAGCCGAAAGAAAACATCATTAGGAAGGAAATCTGCTACTGAACCCGGGCCATCGTATATCACGCACTACAAAGCCAAATGCACGGAAGGGTTTTTGTTTATCCACTGTCTGGAATTTTCCATACTTTTGCCTTTGACCAATGGAGAAACAGCCTCACTCTGAGCTGGCTCATTAAGGCCTTCTAGAAAGGAGCCAGTGGATTTAGCATCTCATCCCAGAGGGAAGGCTCTGATCATATTAAACCCGAACAGAGCTGTCTGTTTCCTGCTTGCAGCACTGTTAGCGTGACGCAAACACTCACGCAGCTGGGATCACATTTCACTTTCTTTCTGCCATTGTTGTCCCTAGAAATATTCTCTACAAGCTCCTATAAAACTTTGCTTTATTTTTTTACTCTGCTTTGAACCTTTGCCTCCTTTTTCTCTCCCTTTTTCTTTCTCTCCTTTTCCTCTGTATGTTCCTAGGACATAATTTGTCTCCAAGTTCAAGTCAGAGCTTCAGTATTAAACAAATAAACACACAAAAAAATGAAAGCCAACAGCCCAGGCATGAACCTTCTTTATGAAAAGTTCCTTTGCCATGTTTGAGCATCTTATAACAAGAAAGCCAGCTGGTTTGTGTTCAGTTTCAATACAGTTTTAGTGTTGAATCTGTGCAGGTCAGACTGCATCTCCCTTGGTTGGTAGGTGGAGCTTCACTGGAGAAAAGGTGTCGTGATTCCTGGGCTAACCTTGACAATCATGTTCAGGTCACAAAATGGTAATTGGAAGGAAGATCACAGTCTTCCATAGAGGTGGCAGACCTCTATGTAGGGCAGGACATTACCAGGTCCTGGAAACCATTCCTGAAATATGGGAAATAGGGCACTTTCAAAGAGCATGTCTCACAGTGAGGCAAGATATCACAGCTAGGTGCAGCCCTCCCCTGCAGGTGCACTGCCTGTCTCTCTGTTCAGTATTTTGCACATTTATCTACCTTTGTTTAAATAATTTTAAACCTCTTGCTCCTAAAGAATTTTTCTAAAGTCAAAGAAAGATCCTTTTTATTAATGTGCAAGTCTGAGCGTCTGGTGGTCCAGACCTGTAATCACAGACCTGAGTGGATGAGACGGGAGGATCAGAAGTTCAAGCCCAAGGCGGGAAACTTAACAACTTAAGAGGACTTGCAATTAGCAACTTGGGAGGACTCGGTCTCAAAATTCAAAATGGGATGGGGAGGTAGCTCAGTGGGAAAGCCCTGGGTCTAACCGCTACTACTACAAACAAGGAAAAAGATGCAGGGAGTCCCTGAAGAAAGTGAAACCTTACAGAGAAGGGAGAAGAGAAGTTGGGGTTTCTTTCAACAAGCAGAATGCCTGTTTCAGGTTAAGTGTAGTGTCTTGGTCATCTGTCATTGTGGGACTTAGTGTTTCTTTTGCCTTTTTTTGGGTGGGGGGAGCTCAGTTCTCTTAATGGTTCCATTCTTTTTTCTGAAACATATGGAGTCAGTTATTAAGTTTTGCTCAAGAGAATTAACTCAGTGAAACAGAAATCATGTGACTAGACAAAGAAATTGTGATGTATTTGTGTATCCATAAAGGAGGATGAAATCGTCACTTTTAAGAAAACGGCTGGAACTGGAGATCATCATGTGAAGCACAGCAAGCCAGATCTGGAAAGACAAGTTTTGCATGTTTCTTCTAATATGTGGGATCTGGAAAGAAAGGGAGAAATAAAGCATGAAAGCCGAAGGGATATAGGGACATTAAAAAAGGAAGGACAAGAAGAAAGACAAAAAATACCCCATGAAGGTAGAAAGGATATGCAGGACCTTGAAAGAAAGAAAGAAACAGATGGCATGAAAGTGGAAGAGAGATTATTGTTAGGAAGGAGAAGGGAATGGGGGGATTATGAGAAGGACAATCGGGGTGGGTATGATTAAAATGTTACCTGTGTGTATGAAATGACCACATTTAAAACCAACGTTTTATAAAATTAATATACACTATTAAAAAATAAGCCAATAGGGACAAAATAAAAATGTCCCAATGCAAGAGGGAGAGGGAACGGGTGCTACTCTAACCACGAGCCACCCCCCGCACCTCTTGCAGCCTGCATGTGGGGTACACTGCCACCAGCGTGCACAGCGCTTTATCATTGCTCCTCAAACCAGTGGTTTCAAAACCCTGGTCCTCATGGCTGTGTCAAAACGAACTGAGACGCAGAAATCGGGCTCTTTTTCATGGTGCTTAGAAGGTGATCAGTTACTTCAAAACGAAGCTGACCCAGCCATGGGCTGCCAGAAACTTATTAGGGCGGATGATGAAACTAAACGTCACACGTCCTGTGAGAAGCCCAAGGCCACAAACACTGCTGCTGACTCTCTGGGTGAGGAATGGAAGGGTTACCTGGTTCGGATCAGCGATGGGGATGATAAACAAGGCTTCCCCATGAAGAGGGCATCTTGACCCATAGCCGAATTCGCTTGCTACTGAGCAAGTGGCGTTCCTGTTACAGACCAAGGAGAACCGGAGAGAGAAAGTGTAAATCTGTCTGAGGTTGCATTGTGGATGCCAATCTGAGTGTTCTCAACTTTGTGATTGTAAAAGAAAAAAAAAGAGAGAGAAGGACATTCTTGGAGTGACTGATCCTACTGTGTCTCGGCACCTGGGCCCCAAAAAAGCAAGCAGAAACCATAGACTGTTCAGGCTCTCTAGAGAAGATGGTACACCAACATGTTGTCAGGAAACCCTTAAACCAAGAAGTTAAGGAACCCGGGACCGAAGCCTCCAATGTTCAGTGTCCAGCACGAGCGCTGCTGTATGGCTCCTAAGAAGCAGTGTACTGAGAAAGACAAAGAAGAGGCTGCAGAATGTGCTAAACCTCCAGCCAAGAGAATGAAGGAAGCTAAAGAAAAATGCTGGGAATAAATTGCCAAGAGACACAGGCTTTCCTCTCTGAGAGCTTCTACTTCCAAGTCTGAGTCCAGTCAAAAATGAAATGCTTAAATAACAAATAAATGATATCGAATCTCAAATCTGCAAACAAACAAACAAAAACCCCAAAAACAAAACCATGAACTGAGAGGCTGGGGAGATAGCTCAGCAGCACAGCGCCTACCCAGCAAGCCCAAGGTCCTGAATTTGATTCTCGATACCAAAAAGAAAAAAAAAATGAACTGAGAAATTAAAAAAATATATATAGATTCTCAGGCTCTGTCTCAGACCTATGCAATAAAATCCCTCAGGGTAAGATTCAGGAAATATTTATATTAAGAGTTTAGAGGTAAATCTGAGTCACAAGACCATGTTTTCTTAAGTTTTATTCTAAGCCCAAATAGTAGGTGCCATTATGACTTCTCTTTTCTGCAATAAATCGTTTTACAGAAGGGTGTGCACTTTGTCATTGGAGTATTAATTTTTTCTTACATCACAGAATTTATTCCTAGGCCCTGTATGAGTCAGAGTTCAATCAAAAAGACAAAAACAGATATTTTTAAAAGGGAAGTTATATAATGAGATCTGGGTACTCAGGAGATAAAAGAGATGAGAGGTCAAACTAGGATCAAGACAGCTACCCCAAGACTGGAGAAATGAGGGGATGTGTTAGCAGAGCCCAGGCCACCAGGGAGAGGTGGGACCACATGGGCCAGTCTGGGAGAGGGACTGGTGCTGCAGAAGCAACATGCTGTGCTAGGACAGCTGGGGCCACAGAAGAGAGCCAGCCAGGGGCAGAGCGACCTCCTGAAGCCAAGAGACAACCTCTGGGCCACTTCCTTCCTCCTGCCTTCCAGGCCCTCCCTGGTAGCTCCAGTGTGCAAGAGCCTTGGATGCAAGCAGGGCGGGAACAGAGCAACCAAAAGATAACACTCTTAACCAAAAGATAACAACCAAAAGCCAACACAGGGTTGGCTTCTTGTACTGGGTTCCTGTCTGTTCTTTTTCTGAACCATCAGAGTTCTCTACAGGCCTACAATCATAGTGGTGACAACTCCACACGATCACAGTCATACCAAGTGGAGTTCAGCCTCCTAAAAACACGAAATTCTGAAGAAGATGCTTACCACTTCTGAAGAGATCTTAGCCTCCCAGGATTTTTAAAAATGTGGGCTCCTCTACCCTTGCTATGCTTATCTATGTCTGGGAGTAGGAGTTGAATAGCTTTTATGACATGTGATCAAATATATAGTGAATGTTTAAATTTAAGAGAATTTAGTACAGTAACAGACATGTTGTTATTAATTTCCCTCAAAATACTGCTCCCTGATTGAAAGCATGCTTTTCACATTATTTTGTTCTTACCGCACTGTCTGAAGCAGTTCTGTGTGTCCCTTTTTGTGAGTGTCTTTCTAGGGTGTGATCAAAACTACAATGAATGCTGGGGCTGAGTGCCATCCAAGGGAAAGAAAGGCTTGTAAAAATAGTATAGTGTGTCTTCACCACCTTATTCACCAGATGTGCCACCATGCGACTTACCAAGAAGCCTATGACCCCACCTGAAAGACAGACACATCAAGAAGCACTCCTGGGAGAGACAGGAAGATGGCAGAACAGTAAGCATCAGAGTAAACTGCCTCTCTGAGAGAAACAGTCCAGACACTGGAATATAGCATTCTGGAGAAGACAAGAAGGAAAGAAGTGGGTCCCCTTGACCCAGGAAGAAACTAAAGTGAGAATTGAAGCCCACTGAGAGACTATGAAAAAAAAGAAAGAAAGAAAGAAAAACTTAAAAGAAGAAAGTGGTAGCTGGCAGTGCTTTCACTGGAGCCAGAACCACTGTGTCAGAAGCGCTGTTGGAACCCAGAGACACAGGACAACAGTGAAGCTGGTGGCTTGAAGACAGGTTTGCAGTTTGCGATTGTGAAAGGAAAGATCTCTTAAAAATAACAAGGAACCAGGAAGTAACAATACACAGGCTAGAAGATGACAAGAGGATCTATAACATAAGAATAAAAAATGTGAGTGAAGAAGCAAGGGTAAACACAAGTGAAATACAAAGGCTATTTACAGAAATAATTAAAAAGAACTTTCCAAGTATAGGAAAAGGAAATGATATTCAGATATATGAGGCATACAGAACTCCAGCCAGTTATAATCAAAATAGATCTACACCCAGACATATAATAATCAAGATCCCAGAAATTAAACACAAGAACAGAATATTAAAAGCTGTCAGAGAAAAGAAACAGATCACCTATAAAGGAAAACCCATGAGAATCACGGCAGACTTCTTGACACAAACCATCAAATTAAGAAGAGCTTGGAGTGAAGTATTCCAAGTCCTGAAAGAAAATAACCTCCAACCCAGATTGATGTGTCCTGCAAAACTATCTCTCAAAATCAATGGAGAAACAAGATGCTTCCATGATAAAGAGGAACCAGGGGAGTTCATGACCACCAAACCAACCCTAGAAAAATATTGAAGGACATTCTGGAAAGAAAGAGAAAAAAGACCATGGTTTCAGTGGCAGAGGGGGCTCACTGAAAGGAGCAGACAGGGGAATAGTAGACAACCAACAGTAGAAAAATAGCATGGCAGAGATGAGGCAGAGAAGGTTGGACATAATCACTAATATGGATGGCCTTGATTCACCAATAAAAAGAAACACAGGCAGAGTGGATCAGGAGATAGGGTCTATAAATATGCTCTATATAAGAAATACAATTATCCCAAAAGAGGGTTTATAGACTGAAAGTCAAAGATTAGAAAGCAATGCTCTGTGTGACAGGGAACGAGAAAAAAGTGGGGGTACTCGCCCATCAGCTGCAGATTGGCTGGAAAGCCATAACACTTTTATACAATGGAAAACTGCTCAGCTATAAAAAAAAAAGCAACCTTGAGGCTCTTGTAGGTAAATGGATACCACTTAAGATCATGCTCAGGGGTAAAAATGTTCAGAATCACTTAGGCGAATAGCAGTTTGCCTCCCTAATCTAAAAACTAAAAGAGTTGGTGGGATGCAAAATGTACAATGCACCCTGTGAAAGTGAAAGGGGAGGAACTGTCTAAAAAGGGAAGGCAGTGGCCATTGTTAAGCTATTATCAGGATTTGAAACCCATATTGTTTTCATCGTTCTGTTTAGCTTGGTTTCATTCAGTTCCAGTTAGTTTTCTTTTATTAGATTTGATGGCATAGACAGCTATTCCAAAGATAGCAGGACATATTATGGTAACCATTTTTTATTTCCTATTAACTTGATTTGAAGCACTGTATTGCTTTCACTGTCTTGTTTTGACTGATTTTACTCTATTCTGTTTTGTTTGATAGTATCAAGTCTGATGGTATAGGCAACTACTTTGAAGACAATAAGATTCACTATGATACCCATTCTGGTTTGACTATTATCTTCTTTTGAAGTCCCATAATGTCTCCACTGTTTCATTTTTATTGGTTTTGTTCTGTACTGTTTTGTTCAATTTTATTACACCTGATGATATGGGCAATTGTTTTGAAGATAGCAAGAGGCATTATGGTAACCACTGTTGATCACCTTGTATTTTGTTTTTACATCATATATTATGTCCATCCTTTTGTTTTGACTGACTCTGTTTTGCTTTGTCACATTTGGTTTTA
>PVJX010042351.1:0-14185 GCA_004027295.1 Dolichotis patagonum
CCTCTCCATGGGATCTGGAATACAATCTTGCATAAACTGGCAAGTTAATGTTGCAAGGCAAATCCTGAAAACACCTCATTGCTCTTATCCTTGTGTCCTCAGTCTTGAAGGGGGAAGAAATACATTAGGTAAATGGAGGTTTAGTCAATCTTGTATTACCAGTTTTTGAACTTAAGTGATTAACATGCAAAATGCAAATCTGAGCCAAGATCTGACCCAAAGGTTTAAGGTAATAAAAGCAGAGTCACCAAACTTCATTCTGGTTTCAGTTACCCATTGGGCATATGCAGGCCCACTCTGGAAATTTCTGTTGTTACAAAGTCAGAGATTCAGCAGAACTTGGCTGCTCCTGACGAATTCAGAATTCTATTATATGATGACGTGTCTGAAAAAAATTATTATTTTCAAAGAGCTCAGAGGACCTGCGCCCAGGGACTGTCTGCCTTACTCGTGTCTGTGTGTCTCTGCAGTCTCACTGGTCCTTCCATTGCTTGTTCTTACCTTTCTTCCAAAAGTGTGCTCAAGAATGTATTCTTTATGGTTTCTATTTCTTATAACTTTACTCTTCATGTTCCTTCATGGCCTCAGCTCTGTTTGTAGTTTCTGTCTCTGCTGTCTTTCTGTTTTAGCCCTCATAGAAACCCACCTAATTAATTGCATTTTTCACAAGCACCCAGAGACTGCATGGGCAGTGTTGTCCCTATGGTAATCTGGATCCGCCACTTCCTCTGAATTGTCCCTTGAACCTTATACTGAAAGTGTCTCCTGCTTACCCAAGGGCTGTTAAGAATGCTGGATTCGGCCCCCTTCCCAGACCTACTACACCTAGAACCTGCACATTACTAAAATCCCTGAGTGAGTCACATGCATGTTCAAGCCTGAGAAACACTGCTTTAAACAGCTAACTTTCAAGACTGGAAGCAGTATTTTAAAAATATTGATGTCTGGCCTTCCCCCAAGAGGTTCAGATTTAGCTCAGAGTCTGGGGGTAGTTTTCAACCTGGCACTCATTGAAAAGATCCTTTAATGATTCTGATGAGCACAGAGGATTGAGGACCTGTGAACTAGTCTCACTGTAGAAAAGTTTATTTAATGAGTTTATGAGTAAGGCAGTTAGCTAGGGAAAGGTCTGAGCTATTGGGTGATCAGTCATAAGGATGAAAATTAAAATAAGGACAGACTGGGGCCGCTGGACGGGAAACAGACAGACCCCAGCCTCTCCCCGTGAGTCAGCACCACCCTCGGACCTGGGGGTAGACAGAACAAAGCCGCATCAGCAAGTTGTTAGTTTTCTGGGCAATACAGAAGCAGAAGGAAACAAAAAGTGAAAGTGGCCATTTATTTGAGGATGTGGGGAGGAGAAGAGCCCACACCCCTGGGGTTTGGCTGTCTCCTTCGGACCAGATATAGAGGGGCAGAGGGTTATATGACCTCTGATCAAAAGTGGCACAAGGGGTGGGCATTGATGATGTGCAAGGAACTGATTGGAATTTTCTTTGTAAGCAAACGGGAGAGAAAGTAATGATTTGGGCCGAAGGGGAAGGAGGGAGTGACCTCAGGGTAAACGAATCCGCTTTGGCTTTCCTCCATGTTAGACCATCGCCATAATTGTACAATAATTTATACTAGGGCAGGAACATTTCACAGGTAAACCTGTCTGGAAACCAGCACCATGTTCGGGCCGCTGCCAGACCGGAAATAGACCTTCCCCATCCCCTTGTGGCTCTTGGGCTGGCAAACCAGAAGTACCAACACTCCCCACCCCAGACCCCCACTTAAGCGACCAGCTTATCCAGAGAAACACAGGCTGCGATGATAGCTATCAAAGTGAAATGCAATTGGATGCCTGTGGTGCTTTGGTGTTTCACTAACACTGCAGGTCTAGGGCTAGTGGTCTGATCATTGGTTCAGAGGATGGTACACAGTGCGACATCTAGAGGGGATCTCCTGGGGGTTGCAACCATTGTTGATTCCCTATGGTCTTGTTTTGGAAATACTATATTGTTTCCTTTGTTTGTTGGTTTGGGTTCCATTTTCTTTTGTTTAGTTTCATTACATCCAATCCAAAGGCAGGAGCAACTATTTCAAAGATAACAAGAAATATTATGGTAATGACTTTGCATTTACTATAGGCTTACTTTGAAGTCTTTTATTGCATTCATTGTTTTGTTTTTATTGTTTCGATTCTATTTTATTCTGTTTTTTACTGTATCTGAAGTTATCTGCAGCTATTTTGAAGACATCAAAAGGCATTATAATGGCCCTGAAGCAAGGCCAGCAGATTGCTGTAGCTGCTGGTTTCAAACAGGAGCCTAAAGAGAATTCTTTCTATGGTCTGTTGGCCATTTCAGAACTTTGGAAATGTAATGGTCAGTTCATCAGAAAGAAATAGCAGGTGAGTGTGGCGGACTTTCAGTGGCCTGCAGGAGAGAGCCTGGCGCTCGGGACCTACACCATGCGGTGACTTGGGGTGCCGGGAGAACAAGGAACTCGAACCCTCTCTGGGGGGTGGCTCTGAGCCTGCCAGCATGCAGGCTGAGAATCAAACATCTCATGTCATCCTGTCCCCTGTCCCGTGTCTCCCCCCCACTTAGCAAGTGGGAGCCAGTGAACTACACATCTTGTGAAAAGATCGGCTATGTTATTTAGTATGAGCTCCCCATATGCAAAGATATGGACAACCATTTGGAAGAAAACGAGACAATATGACAGATAGTGAAGATCTCTGGTTGTCCAGCTTTGAAATTTATGCTTTCTTATGTCCTGTTCTGTTTTGTAGTGTTTAATTTTACCCCCTTTAAAATAAAATTTTAAAAAAGAAAAAAAAAGGCATTATAGTAACTATTGTTGATTTTGTGATGTTTTGAAGTCCTGTATCTTTTATACTGGTTTGTTTTGATTGGTTTTATTGTTTTATTCTCTTTAAAATAATAATAAAAAAAGGACAGACAGGGAAAAAGAAATGGGACTTAAAACCAAGTATAAACTTCCTCAGGAACATGGAATGCAGCCCCTCCTTATTAAATTACTAAGTTTTGAGGAATGTAATATGCAAAATAACAAGTTTTTCTTTAAAATCACAGTTTCCTTTAAAATCTACATGTTAAGTAACTGGGTTAGAGAACCTGAGTTCCAGTTGTTTGTTTGAAATTCACAGAGACACCTGTAGAACATGGCCACTGAACAACTGAGCAATTCTCATGCTTCACTTATCCATAAAAAAGTGCTAGACCCAGAGCCATGGGGAAATCTGACTTTCTAGATTCTTCTCCTGAAGAAACCAGGACCATTTTTTCTTCTTGTTTCTAATAAAACTCTCCTAATTCCCTCCTTTTGGTTTGTGACTTCGTTGCTCCATATAATGAGACAACAAGCTTGGTTTGTACAAAATTAACTATTTGTGTCATCATGGAATAGCTGTGTGAACTCACTCCTGCTTTGGTTCCTTACAGGTCAGACTTTTTATCTAAGTGAAATGAATACAGCCTTCCTTTGCTGTCCACCTTGGAACTGTTATAAGGCCCATAGTGACAACACACAATGAAAGTGTGTGAAATGTGTGCCTATGAGTCTCTCAACTTCACTTTCTTAATTCTGTGTTCTCCAGTGTAATTGGGACTCCGCTGAAACAAATGTTACGCACTGAATATGAGAATTTAGGTAAAAATGCACGGAAGACAATGCAACCACGTAGATAACATTGAGTTTAATGAATTTCATGGCTGGTGTGATCCCAGTTTACCTATCACAGGGCTGAGGGCTACAGAGGTTCAGTCACTTACGGCCTTGAAGATGGTTAAATAGAAATTTCACCTGATAGTTATTTTAAAAGGCAAAGAAGACTATTAATACCATTGTAATAGGGGTCAAGGCTACTTTAATAAAAAGAATGAATTCAATTCTGAACTCCACAGGGACCAGCCTAAATTTATAGGCTGGGGCAGAAAGGATAAGGAAGATGGAAAGTAACGGGGAACTTGGTATCCAAGCAAGGTGTAGAGGAAGTTGATTGCATATCAGGGGTGAGGGAATTTTTCATTAAGTGGTTCAGCTGGATTCTCTGGTAAAACTGGGATACCAAGTCCACTCAAGTTAGCCCAAGTTGTTAACCCAAGTTAACAAGGGGTTAAAAAGTGGCCTGCCTAAAATTTGGTCAAGGAGGAGTTGGGAATGAAACCTGACAGGTCTGGGTCTAAGTCTACAAACAATGACGACCTTTTTCTCTCAAAGTCAAAGATTAACAGATAACACACAAAAGATGCAACCTGTCTGGTTCTGCAGCCTTTGAGGAACACATTCATCACATCAGCCCGCCCTTACGGCTGCAATCCGGCCTCAAGCCAAATCACCCAAGCTTCAGATTGCTCTTATCTCTACTCTAGCAGAAACTGCACCCTTGCCGGGGTTACAAAGCTTATTCGAGGGTGGGGCTTCCCCGCGCGCCTACCGTGTCACCAATCACAGGCCAGCGCGAAGGAGCGCACGCGCCAAAGCCTGCGGAAGGCTTCGGCGTTCTCCAATCTCCCCGGACCTGCTGGCCACCCGCCGCTGTGGTTGGCCGGGTGAGGATGACGCAAAAGGCAGTTTGGTCCTATGGCTGCAGCGCCGGCCACTGTGGCGGAAGTGGAGCCGGGAGGTGGCTGCGGTGTGGGGCGTCTGGTGGTATTCCCGGGACCGGCAGCGCCTGTCCTCCTTCGGCTGCTCGGAGATGACCCGTTTTGCCCTCACCGTGGTCCGGCAGTGAGTATTGCTGGCGGAGGTTCTTCTCTGGCTCTTCCTGGGGGAAAGGGTTGCTCCTCGGCGCCGTGCGCGCGACCCTCCTAGGACAGCAGCAACCTGAACCGCGGCGGGCGGGTGCCCCACGCGAAGGCACGGCGCCGGGGATCCGGGATTAATGACCCAGGCCTGTCGCCAGACCGGTGCACCTCTGCAGGTCCCCAGATTTGGGGAGTTGCTCCTCGTCGGCTGAAGTTGTGGATCCTGGCTGCGTGGCGCTGTCCTCCTGCTTTGATGTCTTCTTGACTTAACCCGTGCGGGGGTCAGGGCCCACATTTGAGATTTATTTCGTCGCCCTCCAGAGGAGAGAGTACAGTGCTTCTAGTAGAAAAGATTGTTGCAGCAAAAGCTGTATCCACGTCGCTTGCCGGGTCCCTTCTCAGCTGTGAAAGGGAAGGGAAGTTCAGTGTGGCCAGGAGAAGTTTTTCAAGTAAGACAGACGCAGTGGGAATCTGGGCATTGTAGAAGAGCCACGTGGGCTGTGCCTCTGAGAACGGACCTAATCTTTTCAACACGTTTCCTGATGCACAGCATGGTGGGGGAATGATGGTACTTATTTTCCTGGGCTACTCTGAGAATTATATGGCCAAAGACAAAGCGTAGGGCATTAACAGAAGGGAAGAAGTATTTTAAGACAGTTCTATAGGGACAGCTCTAATAAAATGCTGTTGGTTCTCAATTACATACGTGTAGTTTACCAGACCAGCGAAGATGTTTGCCGGTGCACAGAGTTACTTAGGTAAAAATATAAGATAACCCTTTTTGCCTTGGGGCTCACAAGGAACTCTGATTTTATTTTTTTAGACAGGGTCTTTGCTACATCGTTCCTACTAGCCTTAAACTCGCTCTGGAGCCCAGGCTGGCCTTGAACGTGCAGCGATTCTCCTGTCTCAGTCTCCGGAGTGCTGGGATTACAGGCATATGCTACCATGCCCAGCCAAGAAACTCTGATTTAACCTTGCCAACCTTACTTTAACTACTTTTTTGTCCTGTTCTTTTTTTTTTTAATGAGTGTAAGAATTGAACTCAAGGCCTCTGCATTCTATATCACGGCCTTAATTTTTTTTTTTTTTAATTTTGCGACAGGATCTCACTAAGTCTGTAAATTGCTCAGGTTGAAACTGTCAGTCTACTGCATCAACCTCCCAGAATGCTGGGATTACAGGCATACCTGGCTCCTGTGGCAAGATAATGTTGGAAACTATCTCAAATTGATTTTTAGGATTTACAGGATTTTAATAGCTAGATCAGAAATCTAGTTCCTATCTCTTCACCCTCACCCATATTTTATAAGCTGCTTTGGGAAAATTCTTGACAAATTGAAAGTCACACAGTTTGGTAGTAGAACAGAAAGTAGAATCCTGATTGCCCTTTTTAAACATGAGAACCCTTTTTGGACCCAGCCAGCCAAGTATCAGACAGATGATTGAAAACTTAAAAGTTGTAGGAAATCTGGACTAAGACTCCCTTCTTGAAAAGTAAAGTAATCCCTATTTAGATTCTTAATAGACAATAGTTCCAAGAGTGTAGGTTTTATTCCATCCCTGCTGCTTGAAAAAGGCTTGATTTTGGAGGCTATCATAGGAATCATTTTAAAAATAGCTGTTAATAAATTATTACGTGGCAGGCACTGGTATAATCAAAATCTGACAAGAGTCCATTGATAGGGACTGACAGCCTCAGTGTGCAAATGAGGAAACTGTAGGTTGCTTAAGGTCACCTAGCAAGTTGAGTAAATAGGATCAGAACCAGAGCAATTAACCATATCTTCTGTCTCTTTTTTGTTGTTGTTGTTTTATTTTATTGTAGCTGTAAATTTCTTGACTATCACCAGCCTTCTTTGAGACTGATAGAGAATGCCAGTGTTCTGTTTTATACACAGGAAAATGAAGAGAATGTTTTAAAATAATCAATAAGGCTGTGATTAGCTGCTTTGCAGTCTGAGACATTCCATCTTTCTGGTGGTCTAAGGGCCAAAATCCTGGTGATTGTTTTCTTTCTTGCTTGCTTTCCTTGCTTCCTTCCCCCCTTCCTTCCTTCCTTCTTTTGCCTTTTTGAGACAGGGTTTCATAATGCAGTCCAGAGTGGACTCAAAACTCAGTGATCCACCTGCCTCAGCCTCCTGAGTGCTGGGATTGAAGATGTGTACCCCTACACCCTGTCTTGGTGATTCTTTTGGGAAGAGAAATTATTTCAGATTTAATTGATCATTGTAATTAAATAGAATGACTTACTGAAGAGTTGGATAATTGTATTGAATTTTCCCTCTTCAGATAATGCAAGAAAAATTGCTCTCTCTCCTTCTTAATGCAAGAAAATTTTTAAAGAAATTTTGAAGCAGTTTCTTTTTATTCTAACCAAATCATTTTTTAATTTTGTGTTCTTACTATATCATAGGTTGAAGTGAAAGTACTAATGCCTGTCGTTTGGAATAGGATGCTTGCAATTCCAAAGTTTAAAACTGTCATTATTACTCAGCTGTAATTTCTCATGACAGCACAACATTGTTGAAAACTCCGACATACGTAATTTGGCATCCCCTGGCAACACCACCAAAGGCCCTGTTCGCTTGAAATTGTATTGATAAGCATTTGCCAGTCAACTGTAAAACCATTAAATTTCACATCCATTAAACTGCTCTTAAAACTTTAAAAACATGTTATAGACTAAATTTACTTTTAGTGATTTAAAGATGATGAATTAGTAAAGTTATTGTTAGCAAAGCCGATTTGATTTTCTTATTCTACCTCGGTCAGCAGTCACTTGATTTTTGTTGAGTGCTGATCATTGATCTGGACATAAAGGAAGCAAAATTATATTTGATCATCCATAATTTATTATTTTTGTAAAGATCCATGCTTGTTATACTATAATATTGTTTGCTGGGTAGCGGGATGATCAGTTGGGTAAGGGTTTGGAACCAGGACTAATCTCTGTATTTTATTTTATTTTATTATTATTATTTGGGGGGGGGTACTTGGGAGCATGACCGTGTACTTACCAGGCCAGCATTTGACCAGCTGAGCTAAATTCCTGGCTAATCTCTGTATTTTAAAAAAATCACAAATTGGATATCTTACAATCTTTTTTCCTCTCATACCATCTAGTGAAAGTATCTGTGTTACTAGCTTGTAAGTCTTGTGTATTTGCAGATGAATTAATTGATGTGAAGGAATAATGATTAAGCTGTATTTGTGATAAAATATGACATTTCACATTTCCATGTGAACTAAAATTTGTTTATCCTAAAAGCATGCCCCAAATCTATACTGTTTCCTATGATTTGTCTCTCTTGTGGCAAACAGTATTGTCTATTGAATTTTGTCCTTAAAAGGTCAAAATAGGGAAATTGAGCTTTTCATTTGATTTCTAAAGAAATGCCATAGAATATACGTTTGGACTAATGAGATAATCTGTGTCTTTTGTGAAGAGCGCTGTGATGACGTGCAAAATGAATGATGCATATTTGTAGGGCCTATAAATGGCAGGTCATAAGACTTTACTTCTTGGCACAAGCATTTGGATTCCTGCAGGGCTGAGTGTTCTGTTTTGGAAATGGATCACACTGCAGATTTTGAAAGTGCCTGGTTATTCCTGACTCCTTCAAAATGTATCCCACTGACCTTTCAGTTCCTTCTGCCATCTCTGTGGCTATCACAGTCAAACTTTGATGGAAGTACGTAGGTTAATAACACTATTTTAGTTATTTTCCTTTCCCTCTTCCCAAACTAATTTTAAACATTTTTGTGCCAGGGTTTATATAAGCCTCTTGATAAAAGCTGATAAAAGCTGTACGACTAAATATTTATAAAAGTCTTGGGAAAAAAAAATCTATTTTTGGATTCCTATTTTGTAAGATTTATAAAGTGGTTTGAAGACAAAATACCTAATAGAAGCTAAAAGCAAATGCTGGTCATTATTAATAATACTTTTATATCTGCAGGAGTGTCCATTGATTTATAGCTAAAAGAAACCCCTTACTATATCACAGCTATTTTTTTCCTTTGGTCAAACATTGTCAGATGGTGGGACAATGCCTTTAGAAAACTGTCAAATGAATGGGATTCCATTTTTTGATAAAATGACACTTTCATGCTGTAATATTTTTAATCAGAGCCTTTCGTCAAATCAGCTATTGAGATTAAATCAAAATCCTGAGCTAATCTTTTTAGCAAGAATCCAGAAAGTCAACATGTCTGCTGAATTTGTGTAATTTGTAAAGACTTAAGATTTTTGGTGGCTCTTAAATTTTTGGGGTGGCAAATTATTTAATTTCTCCTCACTCTTGATTTGAAATGTATAAAACAAGGATACTGCTGTGGCTTTTGTTGGAAATTGAAGTGGTTATAAAGTTACTCTCTGTAGAGGATGTTACTTATATTTAAATAGTAGTTATTTTATTTTTGATCTCAGCAAGGTTATTAGATTGAGACAGGAAGTGAATCTAATTATGTAGTAACCTTTTATAGTTTAGAAAAGATGGTTCAGGGCTGGGGATTTAGCTCAGCAGCATAAGCGCCTGCCTTGCAAGTGTGCCAGTCGTGAGTTTGATCCCTGGTACTGATTTAAAAAAAAAGCCTCTTAAGTAGAAAAGATGGTTCCCCATCCTTGCCCTGGATTCTGTGGTTCTTCTGAGCGTTAGATGTTAATATCTTCTTTTTGCATCCATTTTTTTGGATTCTGAATTGGTTTTGGGGTTCTGGAAATCTTTTAATGTTTAAAAGGGTAAATCAGTGGTGAATCAGTGAATCAGGGTGAATTGGGTTTTTGCCTTGGTATAAATGGTTTTGTATATAATAATTCATTTATTTGTAATACATTTATTTTTAGACTAATATAGCTACAGATTTAAAACCAAAACAATTTTGCCTGTTCTTCACATCCCCGTAGGTGATCATATTTGTTATTTTCGTACATACTCTGCCAATGTTTCTTTTGCAAATCTAAATATTTATTATTGCTCTCCTTTCTAAGTAGGTAGTATTCTCTATATATTCTACACCTTGCCTTTGCTACTTAATTATATAACTTGATAAATTTCTCACATCTATACTTACATGTAAAACTTTTTACGTTTTTAAGTTTTTAAATTTTTTTTAGCTTCTCTTTTTAAAAGACATAGCTACCTAGTATCCTATTGGGTAGATAATGATTTGGTTGTTGTTGTTGTTTTGAGGCAGGGTCTGATGGTGATCCTCTTACCTTAGCCTTCCTGTCCAAGTGCTGGGGTTATAGGTATGGGCCACCATACCTGACAGATAATGATTTTTTAATGTAACCACTCCAACCAGTTCCTCTTACTGAACTCTTGGGTGGTTTGCTATTAGAAATAATACTACACTATCGGCTGTTCACTCTTGTAGGTATGTTCCCCAGAGAATTAAAGGCATCTTATTACAGTGAAACACTGAACCATACTTTCCTGTGTTGATAGCAAGCAATTCATAATAGCAAAATCTTGCAAACAGCCTATATGTCCATCAGCAGATGAATGGATAAAGAAAATGTGCTATTTACCCACAATTGAATACTACTTTAACAAGAAAAGGAAACTTGAGTCTTTTTTAGGAAAATGAATGTCTTACACACAGTGGAGTACTGCTCTAACAAAGTAGGATAAGCTAGAGTCATTTTTAGAAAAATGGATGCATGTTGAGATCATGATGTGAAATAAGTCAGACACGAGCTTACATACCTCATGGTTTCTCTTATACGATAAACCCAAAGCATAGATAGAGCAACATAACAGATAATAGGAAGTAGGGAGACAGACCTTTGTCAAGTGGGAAGGGGATTGAGCCAGGCCCCAGTGTAATCCCAGCACTTTCAAGGCTGAGGCAGGAGGACTGCTGTAAATTGGAGCTAGCATGGGGCTACATAATGAGTCCAAGAACAGCCTGAACTCCAAGAAAAAAAAGGAGAGAATTAAAGAGGTAGAGATGAAGTTGTGTATGTACATGTACCAACTCCCAACAAGGAATGTAAATACGTACTGCAAACATGTACTAATAGAAAAATTAAAAAGCAGATACCCTGGCAAGTGTTCATTTAAATGTGTTAATACAGGTGTTCTCAGTATGGGGGGGATAAAAGGGTGGAGGATTTGTCCTTACGTGGATAATCGTAGATGACCGTCTCTAGGCAGAGGACGCTCACTGAAATGCTGAGTGTTTCTTAGGATGTTCTGTAGGCACTAGGTGTCCTGCAGTGGTACAACCTCCGGCTGTGCCTTGGAGGAGCTTGAAGGAACAGGAGCCACAGCAGAAAAGTCAGCCTACAGATGATCAGGTAGATTGGCAGCTCCAGGAAAAGTGGGAGCACAGAGTTGGGGTTTTTAAGTGGGGTGGAGAGGTGGCAGTGGTGCTGGGGGAGGAGGTCTAGGTAGAAGTGCTGGGCTCGGTGGGTCACACAGAACAGGCGCAGACTAGCCACGGCTCTCACTCTGTTTGGTGAGCCCGCCCGGGAGATGCCGCAGGCCTCGGGTGAGATCCAGGGCCCTGGTTACCACTGGAAGCTCTGAAAGGTTCATCGTCACAGCTGTAGGCAGCAGCTGGCAAACAGCTGTTTGTGTAAACAAGGGGCAGGGTTCTAGGCAGACTCCAGTTTGTGAATCTGACTTTTAAGGCCTGATTTTAAACTTGCACTGTGCTTAAAAACAAGGGAGTGGTCGTCCTCCTTCGTGTCCAGGGAAATGGCAAATTCACGTCAAAGTGAAGTGCGCTGTTCAGGTAGCAGTTAGGCAGATGTCGAGCACGCTCTAGAGACCGAGTCTTGGTGGGGATGGGACGCCACACTGCAGGGGGTGGTTGGTGTGCAGCCGCCCGGCTTCATCTGGTGGAGTTGAGTATTTCATGCTGTGTATGGCCTAGCACCGGCCTGTGCTACATAGGCATCCTTTCTTGGGTCAGCAGGCATTGACTAGAAGCCAAGACCCTTTCAGTTCCTCTGGTGCTTGAAGATTCCTTCTGCTCTAGGTCCACCTCCCTCTAGCCCGCCTCGTCCACTCAGTTGTCTTATGACTGAATTTCCAGGCCTCTCACCCTTCTGGTTGCTTCAAGAATGTTTGGGTTCGTTTGGATTTCAGTTTCTACAAAATACAATGTCCATGTCTAATTTCTGTGTGCAGTGGTCCGCAGAGCAGTTCCCTGTACTGTGAAAGATAACCGGATGCCAAAGGTCTAGGGCAGTGGTGGTGAACCCGTGGCACGAGTGCCGCAGTGGATACGGGGAGCTCCTGTGTCAGCACGTGAGCCAAGTCGCCCCAGCAGCGGGCATCAGAGAACAGTTGCTTTTTTCTAAACAGAAACCTCAGTATTCAGGTTTAATTGCATGTTGGCACTTCGTGAAAAAAAGGCGGGTTTGGGGTTGCAGTTTGGGTACTCGTTCCCTGAAAGGTTCGCCGTCACTTCTGTAGGAACTGCGAGAGGGTGCCAGACCTCTGTGGAGGTCTGGATTTCTCTCCTGTTGTATCCCGATGGTCCTTCCCTTGCTCATTCAGTTCATTGTCTGACTTTCATATTTTGGTCCTGCCTACTGTGAAAGTAGTTTTATTTTAACATTTCTACATTAATTTTAACAAGACTAGTAAAAATAACGTGATACACATACACTGTTAATAACATTTTTCTCTTGCATTTCTTTTGAGACTGATTCCTAATCTATATATTTATGTTTTATTTGGGGGCAGTTTTTTTTTTTTTGTACCGGGAATCGAACCCAGGACCTTGTGCTTGCCAGGCAGGTGCTTGTGCCACTGAGCTATATCCTGGCATTTTGGGTCAGTTTGATATTTTGAGTTCATCATTACAACAGATGATTGAAGTATTAGTTCAGAGTAAATTGTATTTTTATAGGTTAGATGATAAAGTATGTTACAAGGTTCATAACTTCATTGCTGATTTTTTTCCTTCTCTAAAGTAACATAATATGGTAATAATTTTTTCCCCTCTTTATTTTAGTGGAGAAACAAGACTTAACAAGGAGAAGATACTTCAAGGTTAGTATAACCCGATTGCTACTGTAGCTGTCTACTCTAGTGTTAATGTGCTGGTGAGTTGATCAGGTTGGGTAGGGTGGACTGGGGACTGCATGGCACTGGGATTGACCTGTACTGGGACTGCAGAATTACAGTATCATAAGCGCTGGCTGTGAGGAGGGCAGTTATAATGGAGAGGAAGACGTCTCTGAGCCGAACTCGATGGAAAAAACAGTTCTCCGGCTTATTCTTTATGCTTAGTCTCAAAGTGGCTGGGTCAGCTGATTCAAGAGCTTTTCTGGGCCTAGTGTCTTAAATGACAGTCTAGATTTAAAATGATTTCATAATTAGAAAAAAGCTTTACTGGATATTGTTAGCAGTCTTTTTTCTGTTAAGATAATTATTTAATTTTAGTGGCAACAGAGAAGAGGTTAAAGAGAAGGATTACTCACGTACTAGCTGCACACTGATTCTTCCTGCCTTGCTTACCGATGTGGACTCGGACCTTTTGGTTGCCTTGTGATCCAGCTGGTCTGGCTTTTTAAGAATACCTTGGGTGAACTTTCAGCTGGATGAGCTATTTTCATGCTGTGATTATGAAAGTGTTTGGTTTTCTTTGGGAGGGTGGGATTTGTGAGGTTGGCAGAAGCTGGTTTTCATTCCCGGTGTGCCTGCCTCCCGTTTCTGAGCTGATCTGGTCTGATGCTTCCGTGGGTCTTTGCTTTCAAGTCACATGCAGCCACCAAGCTACTCTTTGCACTCGGGTCCCTGCCTACCTGGTCTCTCAGTATTTGTCTTATTTCATTAGAAGCTGACCATGGAATGTGAATACATGTTTTTGCGTTTACATTCAATTTTTTTTTTTAAGAGTAGGGAAATTTATTGGAGAATAAGTGTGAGGAATGGGGGTAGCTGCTGAGAGACGGGATGGGTCTCAGATGGGTTGCCCCATGTTCATTTTTAAGCTTGTTTTGTGTTCATTTTCTGACTTTGGAAGTTGGCAGTTGGATGCTTATTTATTTATTTATTTATTTATTTATTCCAGTGCAGTTTTGTAGCAGGCAATAGTCCATTGGCCTTTATTCTGGTTAGTGGTGTTTGGACTTTTTCATCCTCTTCCCTTTCTCTTTCTACTCTTACATACCTTTATTTCTTTGAATTTTTTTTTTTTTTTTGGTATTGGGTATCAAACTCAGGACCTTGCACTTGCCAAGCAGGCTCTTGTGCCACTGAGCTATATCCCCAACCATGTCTTTATTTCTGTTTTTCTTTTCTTTTGAGACAGGGTCTCACTGTATAATCCAGGCTGGCTACGAAGACACTGTAGGCCAGGCTGGCCTTGAACTTGTCATCTTCCTCCTACAGCCTCCCAAGTGCTGGGCTTACAGGCATATGCTACTACCATGCCTGGCTTGCCTTTATTTCTTGTGCTTA
>PVJX010042352.1:0-14202 GCA_004027295.1 Dolichotis patagonum
GAAGGGAGACAAGCAGGATTTGAATTCAGGACATTGTCTTTGCCAGGCAGATGCTGTAAAGAAAAAAAATGATTCTTAAAAAATATCTGCCATAGATATTCTCTGTGTAGTAGACATTTTATGATAAATTTAATAGGAAATCACATTTCTGAAGATGAAAAATCATCATTCACTGAGAGCCATTGAATGTTTATATTTTTATAGTCAGACTTGAATAAAAATGTCAAAAAAATTCCTAGAAGAGCAATTAGAGCATAAATTTCTTGTGAAGCAGTGTACATATGGAGCTGTATATGTATGTAGGTAGTCACATATGCACACGTGCAAGTTCAAAGCCATCGTGCTTGCTTCTGAAATGTTGAAGAGTGTTTAATTTCTAACTTCTGCCAACCCTTTGTTCATTGAATCTTTTTGTAACCTCTGGTTAAATACATTTCTGGTTAAAGCACTTATAAAATCTGATTTAACATATCTTCATATTTTGAAGCAAGTGGCTGGAACAGATACAACAATGTAACTTCTTCTCTATTTCTATTTAAAATTGTTAGCCTGTTTTCTATTCAGCATTTTCCGAGTTAGCTTGATTTATTTAAAATAAAAATGCATATACAGACAATAAAGAAATTGACTTTGCATTCTTTTTTAAGAACAAAGTTAATTAAAAAAGGATTTTCAAATGCCATTTTAATAAGTTTTGAGAGTGAAAAATAGGCAACTTACAAAGTACTTCATTAAGAATCTCTAATCTCAGATATTTCAAAAGATGTGTTTGAGACATTCAATTGAATGACTGTTAGATACATTTTGAGATTATATAATTATGCTGTGAAAATAGAAAATCCATTAACTACTCTTTATCACCTCTAAATTCTTTTTATTGTGCAAGGAGAACAACCATTACACTGCTGGTTCATCAGCAAGATATGTTTCATGGTAAAGCTGAAATAGTAGAAGGAAACCTTGTATCTCCGAGAAGTCAAATTGATTAACAAAGTTTTTTACTTTTAATGTTTAGAAAAGTTTTTTACTTCTGAAATTTCAGTTAGTAGCATTTAGTGGTTTGGTCTGACTTTAATTTAAAGAAACTTGATAACATCAAAGGGTAATATTTAGGTTGAATCCAGAATAGAGCAGTCTGCTGAGAGCTTGGGGTGAAGACTGGTTTCCTCCCTTGGCCCTCAGGCAGCCCTCTCACCTTCTCCAGAAGTTGCTTCTTTGATTATCCTCCCTGTGCTTCCGCACACTCAGGTTCTGTAACACATCTGTTTCTTTGGGTATATGAAGATGCTTACCTTCTTTCAAACCAGCAAGCAGATGCAAATGAACAGCCCTCTGAATTTTGTGTATATATCCCACCTCAACACTGTTTTTGTTTGTTTATTTGTTTAGCTTTTGTTTCTTTCTGTGCAGGTCTCCAATGACACATCCATTCAGTTTTTTTCTTCTTCAGTACTTCATATTTTAACCCACGGAATTCTGATTTCTCATTTTTCTGCTTTGATGATATCCTGATTGTCAGATACAAAGCCGCTTTGTATCTGCTTGTTACTTTTTGTCACTGGAGCGCTGGTATTGATGGCTGCTTTCTTCTTCAACTCTGACATCACTCTTTGTGCTTCAGGTGCATTACCACACATCTTCCAGACTGTCATGGTATAACTGTGCCCAGGTGCTCTAACCAAAAGTCTTCTTTGGAGTTTAAACTTGTGTATTTTACTGTCTCTTGAATACGTGCTTGCTTCAAAAGTGTATAAGTAGCTGAAATGCTTTGTGTTTGAGTCTTACACTGTTACTCCTTTCACACATGACTTTCTTCATTCCCTATTTACTCTTTCATCCGGTCCACAAACCTTTGGGTCCTTCCAATCTGCTTCTAGTACCCTACCATCCAAATAAGTGAATCACCATAAGCCAGATTTATACTCAACACTGGACATTTATTTTTAATGAATTTTTAAATTCTTTCTGACCCACTGGTATATCTTTTTTGACATTTTTCATTTAATAATACAGTATATTAAAACCCTATACAGTGAAATGATTTTTGCTTCTAGACTGAATTCATGATCAATGCTAGTTCAGTAAAAGTGAGAAAGCCACAAATTAGTGATCATTTAATGAGTTATAAAATAAAAATCAATTGTTGGATTTTTGACAGCAAGATTGGATTATTTATATAGTATTTTGGGATTGCATGCTTAGGAGAAGAAATATATTTACCTATCACAGGTGTAAGATGTGATGTAGATTTTATTTCTTTTGTTTGTTTTTCAGTTAAATTTTCAATATTCAGGAAAAGGTGCATTCATGATGAACTGTCCACACCAGGACTTGTCATTGAGGGGACTTTAAGCTACTTAGCACCAAAGTCTGTGTTAATTGGCATCAAATATTCTTCCTGATTAAATTGAGTGAGAATATATATCTGCCAAAGTTTTTTCTCAGCCATAAGCATAAAGTACAGTAGTTCAGAACAACAAACCTAATTTAAACTGTTAAGCCCTTTACTTCTAAAGCTTGGAACAGTTTACTCACAGTACCGCTTTGCTAATATAATAGCAAGCAGAAGAGATTCAAACAGGATGGATGGTTGATATTTTCAAGATAATCCTGTTTTTTATCCAGTACTATTTGGAATCATTCATAGATCTAAATTGTTACTTTGGAAACTTTTCCTAAGTTATTATGTGATTTTTAAATGGATATAGCTTATGAGTCACTAGAATGAATCTGTAATCCTTGACTCTAGTATATAAATTTTAATTGATGAATACATAAATTAAGAATGCTTTTATTTTGAAATATTTTTATGCAAATTTTAGAAGATAATTTCCTTTATATAAGCCTTTAATATAAAAATCTTGTTTACAAAATATATGTATATATACACACATATATACATTAAGATTCTTTAAAGTTAAAATCTTTTATGTATATGCAGTAAGAGTTTAATATGTTTAGCGTGCTTTTGAGGATTTTTAATTTAAATATTATCCTATTGCCTGTGTTGCTCACTAGAATTTGATTATTACTTCTAGAAATTTTGAATTTCTGTCATGGTTCTCACCCTTTTAATCTCTAACCTCTGATCTCCTCTTTATGGTCCTACTATTGTTTACTTTCAAACTTCATTCCATTGATGTTTCCTAAGTTTAGCTTGATGTTACTTGATCTTCTGCAATTTAGACTCTGAAATCCTTTAGGGTAAAGATACATGTCTTCTCCATCTTTCCAGTTCTAGTACGTGGCATATTGGAAATTAGTATAAGTTTCTTGCCTAATGTTTTGGAATAATTATGTTTGCTCTAAAAATCTCTGCTTTGCAATTCTTTCATCTTTAACTCTTGGTCATTTTTCTTGTTGCCATCTGAACTCTGTCTTTAAATCTTTTAAAGGGATTTGATATAATTCAAATTTGATAGGAACTGTACAAGTGAATTTTTAGCAAAATAACCCTTTTCATAGTATTCTAATATATTTGCTAATGTAGTATGATTTGGTTATTCAAAGCTGTATAAAATGAGCAAGGGTTCCTCCTATTTTTCTTTCAAATATAGAGACAGAACAAAAACAGTAATTTCCAAATAACCTGTGAAAAATGTTTCCAATACTTAAATACGCTTTTATATGCTATCATAAACTACTAGGATAGTGAATGTGGGACTTCTATGAGCTTTGTATGTGATTCCTTAATTTGTTCTAACATTTGGAATGATATGAAACAAAAATGAAAAAAAATTGTATAGTATCATTACTTATGTAGATTTCATAATTGTTTCAAAGAGCTTCTTGCTAAAGAATTATTCAATTAATTGTTGACATACTATCAATTTATTGAATAAACTATTCAATTTATTAAATAAAAGTAAAGAGTTTATTTTTGCTTATGTGTTCATTATACCTTTTGCTAAGATGATGAGTAGAGAGTTTATGTAGATTCTGCACTAGCATACCAATATGTGTAAATATTGCAAGAAATTTTGGTGACTTGGTGAGGAAGTTACTATGATCTGGAAACATTTTTTTTTTTTGGCTTTAGGAAAAATTCATTTAATGTTTAATACTTAAATACTGCATGGAGTTTGGAGAAGCAGTTGCTTTGGTAAAGGGTAAATATTAAATGATAACATTAAATTGAGGCATTACAAAAGATGTATTTTCTAAAAGTGAAAGGATCTATTTAGATGTGAATAATGAGATAGGAACTTATTAAAAGTCAAGCCAGAATGAGATAAAGTAACTAAAACAGAGAGGGGAAGTAAATAAATGATTTAAGGGCTATTGTGGTAGGGTGTAAAAATTTTATTCCTAGACTAAATGTATCTGACTGTTGAGAAAAATCTAACATGTATTTATATTTTTAAAAGAATAAACTGTTTTATCATATAAAATTAGGCATTTACTAGTCTGAGAAGAATTCATTATTAATTTTTCAACTCCTAACTTTTATCCTGAAATGGGTTTATAGTCCTCTTTTTTTTTTAAAGTGGAATTAAAATACTTTGGATTGAGGAATGTAAAAGTATTTTTCAAATTTTTGATAGATGAATTTTAAATTTTATTTTATGAAAAAGCCAAAAATTTAATTGTCAAATGATAAGAGAATAACAATTATTACACTATGAATCTTCAAAATACAGTAGTTACACAGAGTACATGAAATAAACCAAAGGCAATATTGGAGTTTATTTTCTTTCACAGTGGGATTACAGATCCTCCATAATGATTGCATGCAAGAAAAATGATAGAAAGTCTGGATCTACCATAATCATTTATAGTTCCATTTCATTTTATTTGAAATGAGGCTCTCAGGTTATCAGTGGGAATCCATGTTTAACTGATGGGCAGTTCTTCATGACTTCAGCTGCTTTGTAATTTCCCCTTGGGCATGTTGTATGTCTTGTACAGAGCAGCTGTTTCTATTGAAAATGAGGGAGGTTAGCAATTGACAAATGCCCTTTACATAATCCAAGAAAATTTGAAAAATCAGAAGTTTTTCCCAGCTTTTTATATTAGGGGCTCTGTAATTTTAAAGCATAGGTATCTATTAAACTTATTCAACCATTTTTTATTGCTAGCGTCCAAAAATTCTTTGCGGTTTTAATGTCTATCTAATACTGCATTTACAATGACAACGTTGCAGCTTTAACATACTGTAAGCTAAACAACAGAACTGTGGTTTTCTTTTGATTTTATCTAAGTCTTTCACTTTCGAACTTAGGCAAGTTGCACATTTCACTAAATTTAGACTATTTGATTAAAAATATTCTTCCTTTAAATCTTTAAAGGGCTCTAGTTCTTATATAAGTAAAGTAGCTTCTTTAAATTGACTTTTTTAGCTTTGTGTCTTAAATACTCATTTCTTTTCTTTCACTCTGTTACATATTTTCAGTTAAATCCAAACTATATTTGTTTTAAGATCACCTAGGTGGGAGAATTGCCTTCTAGTTCTTTGTTAATATATATGGGGAGGAAGAAGAAGAAAAGGAAGAGGACATGGAGAAGGAAAGGAGGAAGAGAAGAAGAGAAGGAGCAAGAAGGAGGAGGAAAGGGGGAGAGAGAGGGGGGAAGAATATTATAAAGAGAAGATGGAAGTGAGCACATAAACAATTCACAACTGAAAAAATTTTTGAAGTAAACTTTATGGGTGAAGATAGAGCTTCTTTCATTCATTTACAAGCTGTATTGCAGACATAGTTGCTTTCTGATTTGGCTCCAAAATCTCAAATGTGATACCACTATAATTTCGGTAGCAAGTTCTACAAAAGTCTGCAAGAAAACAGTTTCTTAGGCTTATTTCTCTTTCCACTCTAAGTGTAAATATTCATTGTTTTGTAAAAAGATAAAATAATCAAGTTGACTTTGTCTTAGAGCTATGAAAATTATCAGAAAATTTTTAATTTACTATATTAATAGGTTTAATGAGAAAGGTCACGTGATCATTTTAGTAGTTGAAAAGTGGTTGATTGATTTGAACACATTTGTTTCACGAAATTTTTTGTAAGTTTAGTATGTTCTTTAAGATTCTGCTTACAGCAGCGAAAAAAATGATAGTTTGTAATATTACTACCAGAAGATATGTAAAATGTATATACATCATAAAACTTTAAGAATGTTTTAAATGCTTTAAATAACATGTTACTTGATGAATTATTTCATGTTTACGAGTAAGAATACTTTATAGTGTGGGGATGTTCAGATCTTTTCCAAGTTAGTCTACTGATGTTGTGATACACATTTTTTTTTTATTACAGACTCAGCCATTCACAGATTTATTTGTTTTTATGGTACAATTTAAATATAGATTATGATAACATTCATCATGAGGAATTTGTACCTGTACTTGATATACTTTGCTTCTTTTTTCCCATTCACCTTTCTTCCCTCCAACCCCTCTTCCCTTCCTTATTTACAAAAGCTTTGTTTTTATTTTTCCTATTTTTTTTCTTGTCCCTTCTCCCCTGCCCTCTTCTCATTTGAACATTTTCTTCCCATTTCCCAATATCATTTATACATTTTGGTCCTTGTTAATGCCTTTGGTTTCAAAAATCAAAGCAACCATGCTATATTTGAACATGTGTAGCTGGCTTTTGAATCTATTGCAAGATCCTGCCTCTTCAATTTATTGGGCATTAAAAATTGCTGCCTGTTTGGCCTAATCCCTGGTTCTTTGACTGACCAATAGTGCTGTTTATGACCTTCAAGTTATCTCAGCCTTGGCATACAAGGAGGAACATCTGAACACAGGGACTGTGTTACCCTTGCTGAAATATTATAATCAGTAGTAACAGTAGCATCAAGCACAGCCTAGAAAATGACAAACTACGATAGCTATTAATTTGACATCTTTAACCTTATAAACAGTATTTATAGTTATTTAACAAACTCTAAAACTAGAAACTAGTATACAATAAATATCTTCTCCACAGAGTGATTTTACTCTCAAAGGAGAAAATTTTAAAGGGATAATACAAAAAAAAAAAAGAAATAGAAGAAGTGAAACAGATTAGAAGCAAGGCTAAAGGATCAAGGAAGATTACACAAGCTATGTGAAACTGATGAAAACAGTAAAGAAAGAAGAGAACAAAACAAGAAACAAACTATAAGTAATGTTCACACTCATATAGCAACAAGAACAATCAAGAAAAAGAAAGGCAAAGAAAGGAACAAAACAAAACAAAACAAAACACAATAAACAAAAAATGTGCAATTCAGGGCTCATCTCTGCCCTTGCTGGAGTCAGAAGGGGCAGGCAGAGCCCAGATCCGTGGCAACTAATCTCAACCAGCCTGTAGTAGAATTAGGTCAGGGTGTTGGATATTCCCAGCAAGCCTGAACTTTTGCCTCCAAAAGAGCAGGCTGATCCTGGTTTTTGGCAGTGAGGCTGGGCCTCAAGTTCTTGAGCCCATAAAACTCCAGGTTCCTCTTGCTGCCACCTTGAGCTTGGCTTCCTGATCCTGAGTATCTCCCATGGTTGTGCCTCTTCCTGACACTGGGAACCCTGAATGGAGCCAACCCACTGATGCTCTGAGTGGGGCCTTTTCTAAAATGACGACTGGCTGGCTACCTACTCCTGGGAGAGTTTGGATTGGAATCACTCACTGGGCCCTACCGCCTGCAGTGCCCACTGCTCTGTTCTACCATGGCCTTTGGAGTCATGTGTGTCACTGTGCCTCTGTAGGTTTGAGCTGCCTCTCTCACACCATGAACTGGGATTTAAGTGACAAGCACCATTTGCCACCTCCCTCTTTTGCGTTGAGGTCTCTCTCTTCACTCTCCCTGTTGAGTCCAGTTCTTGCTTCAGATCCTTGCTGGGTCCCAGGGTCCCACTTTCATCCTCTCTTCCCTGTATTGCCATATTCCAGTGTCTGGACTCTAAATCTCAGTGAGGTTGATTTGCAGCTGCTTACCACTCCGCAGTCTTTCTGGGGTCTCCTGGGCCTGTTAATTTAAGAAGCCACCTCACAGCAGCCAGGAAACAGAAGGATCATTGATTCAGAATCCTTTACTTCTTGTCTTTTGGAGAAATGCAGCATACTTTTTGAGTTTATTAATTAATTTCTGAGACTTTATAGGAGTTTATCTTTTCTAATATGCTGATGCTAAAAAAAAAAAAGGAACTAAAGGACAATAAAGACCTATGTATCTCAGGAAAATCAATGGTGGTCCAGAGCTGTAGGTTGTAAGAATTTTATATTTTGAGTGTGATAGTCGTTTGCTTTAATGCATTTCTACAATGCTTATCAGCCCATTAATGAAACAGTGGTTTACTGAGGCAAGAAATGATAATGTATTTCCTTCAATGAATGTTCTGGTTTTCTTTAATTGTACAAACAAATACCATGAAAGAGTCCTTTATAATTTCAGAATGGAGCTGTTTTTAAAATTTTTTATAATTATGTAAATCTTTCAGTGAAAAGATAATTTTTAAATTTTTCTAAGACTATAAATTTCCATTATTTTCAATCGTGGTTCTAAGTAGATTCCAGGTGGAAAACTTTCCAAGCATAAGAAGTGCTGTTATATCAGTCTTGCAATAGACAAATATTTATGTGTCTATTCCAAGATTTCTTACTTCACACACTTTGTTTTTAAATATAAAACTCTTTGAAACATAGATTTTTAACCTTGAGTTTAGAAATAAATTATTCTGAGGCAAAGAAATTAAACTGTCATCGATAATTTTTACTTAATTTCATAAACTTGAACAGAATGATTATGCAGAAAAGTGTTACCTTTAGACTTTTGCTTAGTCTTTATATTAATGATCTATTTGTCCTGGATGCTCTAGTACTTTTGAATAAGAAATACACATTGCTTATTAGAAAGCATAGTGTGTTCAATGAAGTAAACCTAACCAATTGATTTGGAGGTTAGAGAAAGTTAAGAAGAAATAGAATAATAAACAACAACCCAAATGTGACTTTAGTGGGCATGCACTGGCATTCTATCTATCTGACTGTGAAAAACAGGGCACCTAGAAAGATGTTAAAAGCGTAGAATAAGCATAAGATATATGTGATTCAAAATTGTTTAGGTTTCTTATATTTTGCCTAAAAAGGGTTACCTATACTGGATTTATATGTTTCCTCATTCTTCTGGCTTCTCTTTATAGAAATGAAATTTCTGGGCCAGGGATTTAGCTCAGTGGCATAAGCACCTGCTTGGCAAGCACGAGGTCGTAAGTTTGATCTCCGTTACCCAATAAAAAAAAAAAAAAAAAGAAATTCCCATAAATATTTTAGTGTTAGCATTTCTGTTTTTAAAACATTTTTTCTGTTTATATTGTTCACTTTATTTTTTCAGCTGATACATTATTTGTTAATTGTGATGTAAACTTAACTTTGAGAGTACACTTCTTAAAAAGATTATTTTATAAATTGTTTCTAGTAACATTATGTTTAATAAATTCTATAGACTTGTTTATTTTACATCCAGTAACTAGCGTATAAGTCCTATTGATATTTCCAGAAAAATAAGCTTGAACTCTGTGAGTTACAATTGGCGCTCTTCAAGGTCATTATTCATGTGGGTCATCTTCTCATTGTAAATCTCTACTTTTGCTTTTATTGAACTAGAATTGTGAAAGGTGATTTTAAATTACAAAAGCCTGTCAGTTGTGATATGTGAGAATAATTTTGAAGATAAATAACCTCTCCCACCTGTTTCTTCTGTACCCCGCCCCCAAAAGAAAGTCAGAGAAGAGAAAGCAGATTATTGTATATAGACAATACTATAAGGAGGTGAGTGACTTGTGAGCAGCAGACTATAAAACAACATTTCCTGTAATCAATCAGTCCTCCATAGCTCATTAAAATAAAGCATTCAATTTAAGCTGCTGGCAAAAAGAATGGTGGGTTTTAGTTTGAATTATTCACATATCCAACTCTTTTTAGTTTATTAGTAGTAGATTGTCTGCTTAGTTATGTTTATTCTCATATTTTCCATTTATTTATTTATTTAGGTACTGGGGATCAATCTCATGACCTTGCGCTTGCCAGGCAGGTGCCCCCTATTCTAATGTTTTCTTTGGGCATAGAAAAGGGTATTTTAACTTTTAATTACAACCAGTAGAAAATCTCTTGGTCCGGTTTTCTTCATGGAGATAGTGATTGTATTCTAAGTTAAAGAATGACTAAATTGAGATTAAGTTTGATATACTCCCCTTAATATTTTTGTCTTGTATTTTTATTAATCACAAACCATGTGTAACTAACTCATGGAGATACAAGAGAACACAGCATAATTCTCTGATATTACTCTGATATTACTGCACACATACCAACATACCCACATTCCCTATATTTAATTAAAAAAGGGTTAATCAAATCCATGTACTACCTTTTGTAGATCTTAGGTTTTATAGATATTTGATTTCCATACTAAAAGTGTTTAGCTTTCTGTCTTGTAGTGTGTAATTTTGATAATTGATAATTTGATAAAATACTGGACATGGTTGTCTAAGACAAACCTGCATACCTCTTTCTAAATCTACATTTGATCTTATAATCCACAGTCTCCTATAGAGCCATCTGATGATTGTACTGATTTCTCTAATGACTCATTGGTTTAAGTAAGGATTCTTTGGTTTAGTAGAAGTTAAATGTAATTATAGCTCAAGGTTACCACCACTGAATCAAAGTCATAGAAAGATTAAAAAGTATAGGATTTGTTTCTCTGATCTTTTAAAAATAGTAATTCATTGTTTATAATTTTATTTTTATTAGATCTTTACAAAAATAAACTAAAATGGAGGTGAGTAGATGTAAGTACTGATGGCTGATAAATGAAGTATGATTGATTTTAGCTTATAAAACTACTTGATGTTTTATAATACTACTGGATATCTGGTGTTTTTTCACTTTTGTAGGTTAGATACATTGATGCATTTAATCTCAGGACCTTTTATTAAAGGCCTTTTTACAACTGGATTATCATGTGCTATGTTTTTTCTAGATTGTCTATGTTTCTATTAAGGTACTTTTTATTGGTAGAAATCTAAGTAACAGGGAGCAGACAAAGTAGAGATATCCTTGAGCAATAGCATCATTACTTTTCGTTATTTAAGAGAACCCTAAGGTAATTTTTCTCTCAAAAATGTCTAAATTATGCATAATAGTACAGTAGTACAGAATACTATTTCTAATTTTGTTGGAGAAAGACCTTATGTAAATATAACAGTGTTGACTTCATGTACTAGTTAGGAATTTATTTTTACCTGGTTATTTTCAAAAATCTTTCTTTTTAAATACTATTGAATTCCTCAGATTATAACAGATTTAAAGTGTCCATGTCCCTCTGCTTTTAAAGCCCTGGTTTCCATTTCAAATATAAATTGTGTAGATGTTTACAATTTGGGGTACTTAAAAGTACAGCATATTGTGATAATTTGTTGTTGTCATTTTTAAGGTACAGTGATGTCTCTAGCTTTGCTTTTTCTGAAATTTGCTTTGGCCTCTTGATATCCTTTGTGATGCCATATAATTTTAGGATAGTTTTTCTTTTTGTGAAAAAAATGTCATTGGAGTTTTTATAGGAATTTCATTGAATCTGTAGACTAATTTGATTTTTTTGTTGGATGTGTTGACATTTCAGCAATATTAATTCTTCTAGTTCATAAACATGGATCAGTACAAAGCTGGAGACATCAATTTCTGATTTCAATGTAGCTTATAAAACTATAGCAATCAAAGTAGTATAGTAGTAGTAGTAGCAGTCATATAGTAGTAGTATAGAAGAAGTAGTAGTAGTATAGCATGAAGAGCTGAGAATTATACTTCTGCACAAGCAGCCAGCTAATCTTCAACAAGGATGCCAGAAGTACACAGTGGAGGAAAGAACAGTATGTCAAAAGACTGGTGCTGGGAAAACTGGATGTCCACATGTAACAGAATAAAATTGAGCTCTTATGCAATACACAAAAATAAACTCAAAATGAATTAAAGACTTCAGAGTTATTAGGGTTAATATAACAAATTAGCTCTTGGCAAAAAATTTTTTAGATATGACAGAGGCAACAAAAGGTGGGACTACGTTAATCTAAAAATTTCTGACCAGCAAAGGACACAGTCAACAAAATTATAAAGACAGGATGTGCTCTAGTAGAAAATATTTGCAAATTATATGTCTGATAAGGGAATAATATCCAAAATATGTAAGGAATGTACACGCCTCAGTAGCAAAACTAAAGCAAAAGCAAAAACAGAAACAGACACGTGATTGTAAAAATATGCAACAGAAATCAATAGAAAGTTTTCCCAGAAGACATGGAAGTGGCAAACAGACATATGAAAAAGTGCTGAAATTTAGGGAATTGTAAATCAAAACTGCAATGAGGTAGCACATCATACATGTCAGGAATAAGGTTACCAAAAAAGGACAAGAAGTAACAAATTTTGGAACTAATATGAAGAAATGGGAATTCTTGTAATCTGCTGGTACAAATGTAAATGGATACAGCCATTATGGTAAATAGTGTGGAGGCTCCTCCAAAAATTAAAAAAATAAAGCTACTCTGGATTGTAGCAATTCCATTATCCAGGGGACATAAAATCAGTATGTTGAAGAAGTAGCTGCATTCTCATATTCACTGCACAATTTAATATAGTGTTTCAGGTATAGAAACAACCTAAACATGCATTGCCAGATGAATGAAGAAAGAAATTGTGATACATATTGTTAGGCTGAATTACCCAACATCAGTCAGAGAGATATTCTTCAAAGAACACTGGTACTCATTTGGGAATAGCAGAACATTATGTTTGGAATAACCAAGATTTGCAGTACGAATATGTGCACCAAAGTTACCGTAGGTGTATTGAAACAAGTGGGGATGGGAGCCTTTTTTAACACAAAATGGAGGAAGATTTCATCAATATTTTTGAAATAGTAATCCTTGACCACAGTGATGAATATCAAGAGTGCTATCAAGGCCAAGGTTAAACAGACAGTTGTTGGCCAGATGTCCTTGTAGATACAAGGTTATGGTGGCCTCTCTCCAGCCTTTTGTGGTCAATGGCATCAGGCAGTTATGAACAGGAACTTTTATTCCTTCTGCTTTGTTTACTTTTCATTGTGGTTAAGGTTGACAGAAAGTACTGAATTTTGATTCTGACGATTTTCACAATAAATGTAATAGGTCAATACGGCATCTTTAAAAAGAAAATACTACCATTTTTGTGTTCTGCACAAACATGCACATGTACACACACAAGGTAACTGTGACATGATGCATATATTAGTTTGACAGCAAAATTCATTATACAAGATGTACTTATGGCAAAAAGAGTTTTTCTGCTTTAAATATGTAAAACATTCAGTGTAGCAACCATTATTCAGTAAAACCGAGAGGAGAAAATACAATAAAGCCAAATTTATTCAATTTTTTCCTGAAATTTAGTTGTTTTGTTAATGATAACAAAGCTTTACTTTTTAGAATTATAATAAGGTTGGAAAAAATCAGTAATCTAATTGATTATCTCAGTCTTTATAAAATATATCCTAAGTATACATGAAACTTTATCCATAAATATTATTATGCCAAATATGTCAGTCAAGCCTGGAGTGCAGTTCTTTAGGAGAAGAGAGGTTTGATATATATATATATGTATATATATATATGTATATGTATATATGTATATATATGTATATGTATATATGTATATATATTGCATATTCCATATGTATTCCTGTTTATATTCTACTATATTTTTTTACCTGCCCAATTTGTTTATTTCTGATAAAAGTATGTTAAAATTCCCAAATAAGGTTGTCAGTAGATGTGTTTCTATAATTCTGAGAGTTTTGCCTTCATGTTTGGACTCTTTATTGCTAATTATATACAAGCTCATTATTGTTAAGTCTTCTTTGTGATTTGTAGTTTTAAAAGTCTATTCTTACTCTCTTTATCCATGCTGAAGTTCAAAGGTAATTTTATTTGATTTTTAAAATTTTGTTTGATTTTGATAATGCCACAATTCAATTTCTCTCTCCCTCCTTGTCTCTTTCTCTTTTTCTTTACTCTTGCTCTCTTGCTCCCCCCCTCCCCTCTTCCCTTGCATTTCCTTTCATTTCCTTTCATTAGACAAGGTCTGCCTATGTAGTTCTGACCAGCCTTGAAGCTGTTATGTAGCCCAGGGTGGCCTAGAACTTGTGGTGATCCTTCTGCTTCAGCCTCTGGAGTGCAGGGATTATGGGCATATA
>PVJX010042353.1:0-14173 GCA_004027295.1 Dolichotis patagonum
AAGGACAACCATTTGGAAGAAAACAAGAGACAATATAACAGACAGTGAAGATCTCTGGTTGTCTAGCTTTGAAATTTATGCTTTCTTATGTCCCATTCTGTTCTGTTTTGTTGTGTTTAATTTTAATCCCTTTTAAAATAAAATAAATTTTTTTAAAAAAAGCTTTTTAATAGAGTGAGATCCCAGTTGTTGATTTTTTTTTTTTTTTTTTTGTATCGGGGATCAAACTTATGACCTCACAATTGCCAGGGAGGCGTTTATGCTGCTGAGCCAAATCCCCTGCTGGCCAGTTGTTGATTTTTGTGATAGTTCCTGTGCAGTTGAGGTTTTGTTCATAGTCTTTGCCTACACCAGTATCTTCAAAAGGAGAACACACAAAGAACTCAAAAAAATCAGTCCTCCCAGATTTAAAGACCCAGTCGAAAAATGGGCATCTGAGATGAATACACACTTCTCAGATACAAATACAAACAGCAAATCTGTGAAAAAATGTTCAACATCATTGATCATTCAAGAGATGCAAATTAAAACAACAATGAGATTTACCTCACCCCAGAAAGAATGGCTGTTACTAAGAAATCGACCAATAACAAGTGCCGGAGGGGCTGTGGGGAAAGGGGAACCCTTCTTCCCTGTAGGTGGGAGTGTAGACTGGTACAACCACTCGTTTTTGTTTTTGTTTTTTTGTTTTTGGTATCGGGGATCGAACTCACGGCCATGGGCTTGCAAGGCAAGCACTTATGCCGCTGAGCTAAATCCCCAGCCCAACTGGTACAACCACTGTGGAAGTCAGTGTGGAGATTTCTCAAAAAACTAGGACTAGAGTTCCCATTTGACACAGCTATTCTCTTTCTGGTTATCATCAGAATTAAAAACATACCATGGTGATGTATGTGCACCCATATTTATAGCAGCACAATTTTAATAACTAAATGCCCATCAACTGAGGAGTGGATAAAAAAGACGTATTTTTATACAGTGGAGTAGTACTCAGCCATAAAGAAGGATAAACTGGAGACTTTTATAGGTAAATGGATACAAGTTGAGACCATGCTCCTAAGTGAAATAAATCAGACGTGTAAACATCACATCTCACTAGTGTGAGAAGCTGAAACAACATGTATATGTGTATGTGTATAAAAAAGTCAAGACAGTTATAAATAAAACTTTGTTCTTTCAAAAAAAGAATTGCAGGGCTGGGATTCAGCTCAGTGGGTCAAGTGCTTGCCTGGTAAGCATGAGGTCATGAGTTCAATCCCCAGTACCAAAAAAAAAAAAAAAAAGAACTGCAGCTAGCTGGGCATGCCTATAATCCTGGCATTCAGGAGGCAGAGGCAGGAGTTTTCTGTTGAGTTGGAGGCCAGACTGAACTATATAATGAGTTCAAGTCCTGCCTGAACTGTATAGGGAGACCCTACTCAAAAAAAAACAAAAAAGGACTGGGGGTCACATCAGTAGGGAGTAAATAGCACATAAAAGGCCTGGGGGGTCCCCCCCTCCAGCACTGCACACACACGCGCACGTGCACACACAGTCCGGGAAATGCACCAGGTCTGTGGTGAGGGTAGATGCACCCCTAATACGGGACATGTGGCCTGCCTTTCTGGAGCCTGCTGAACAGTGAGACTAGAGGACCCAGAGCTAACAGAGGCAGGGGACCCAGCACCTCCTCTGGCACTCCAGGCTGTTCTCCCTAGAAATGCAGGCTGGGAGGAGGTGTGGCAACATCAAAGGATTCGGTCTTCGGATGGAGAGGGGGATCTCTCACCCCTGTCTCCTGGCTTTCTCAGCTCTTGGAGCACAGGTGGGAAGCATGGAGCCTCCAAAGAGGTGCAGTGCAGACTGTTCCTACCCTGGGGCTGGGAAACAGGGTAAGGCGCAGCTCAGAGACCCAGAGAACTCAGCCTATTGGGTAATTCTAAGAAAACACTTTCAATATTGATTGATGCATTCATGGTATTGTTGGGCTAAAAATAAGCAGTTTGTAGCTGGGAGCCTGGCATGGTGGTGCATGCCTGTAATCCCAGCACTTGAGAGGCTGAGGCTGGAGAATTTTTGTGAGACCAGCCTGAGCTACAAAGTGAGCTCAAGGCCAGCCTGAACTGCATAGTAAGACCCTGTCTCAAAAAGGAAAAAAAAAAAAAGTTTCTAGCTAGAGCTCAGGTGTGAGAGGCTGAGGCAGGAGGCAGGAGGCAGGAGGCTTGCAAGTTCCAACCCAGTCTGAGCAATCTAGTGACTTAGTGAGACAGCAAGACCTTCTCTCAGAGTTTCAGAAAAGTCTAGGAGGGGTGGCCAGGGCTATAGCTCAGTGCTGAAAGCCCTGAGTTCATTCCTCATTACCAAAAAAGTTCCTAGCTAAGAGTAATGGTACGCACCTTTAACCCAAGCTACTTGGGAGGTCAAGGGAGGAAGTGTGCAAAGTAGAGGACCCTAGACAATTTAGCAAAGCCTACCTCAAAAAAAAAAAAATTACACACACACACACTGGCAGTATAACTCAGTGGTAGAGCACCCCTGGTTTCAATCCCCAGTACCATAAAACAATGAATTTCTATCTTTCCAGGGCAAGGGGGACTTTGAAAAACTTCATAAATCAATACTAAAAAGTCAGAACAAACTAAACACTGGAAAACAAATAATTCTGGTTTCTTTTCCTTTTTGTTTGTTTGTTTTCATAGTACTAGAAAAAAAATTTTTTGGAGACAGGATCTATGTAGTTGACACTGCCCTTGAACTCACTACATAGTTCTGCCTGACCTAGAACTCAAAGTGATCCTCCTGCCTCAGCCTCTTGAGTGCTGACACTACAGATCTACACCACCCCAGGTCCTTATGCATGCTAAGTACCACTTTTGCCACTGAGCTACACTCCTGGTCCTCCAAAAGATTTTTTTTTTCTTTTTGAAACAGGGTCTTGCTCTATAATTCAAGCTAGCCTCGAACTCACTATGTAGACCAGGCTGGCCTCAAATTCACTGGAATCCTCCTGCCTCAGCCTCCCATGTGCTGGGATTGATTACAAGGGTGCACTATCACACCCAACTCAAAAGACAATTTTTTTTTTTTTTTTTTTTTTGGTACCAAGGATCGAAGTTACAACCTCATGCTTGCCAGGTCAAAAGACATTTCTAATGCATAGAAAAATAGCCTTTGAAAATGAGAGAAAAGCAAGTTAAAATAATATAAAACATCCTTTTAGGACATAACAATGACAAAGATACTTTTTTTTTTGACAAAGATACTTTAAAAGATTACCATCCTAGAGAAAATAGATCACTGTCCCATCTTTTTTGATTTTCTCCCCAAGATGGTCTTGCTATATAGTCTATGCTAGTTTCAAATTTCCATCCTCTTGCCACCTCTTGGTACTGGGAATGGAACTCAGGACCTTGCATTTGCCAAGCAGGTGCTGTGCCACTGAGCTGTATCCCCAGCCACCTCAGCCTCCTGAGTGCTGAAATTACGACCTTCTGCCATGACACTGGCTGGTGCACTTTAAGTGGATTTACTCCACAGTTAGCAGACTCCAAAGTAGAAGCACAATGGGAGAAGAGGGGAGGGGCATAGTTTTTTTGTTGTTGTTGTTGTTTTTGGTGCTGGGGATTGAACTAACGACCTTGTGCTTGCCAGGCTGGTGCTTATGCTGCTAAGCTAAATCCCCAGGAGCTGCTTAGTTCTTGAAGGCAGAAGCCAAACTGGAAGTGTGCCAGAGAGGAAGGGGTACCATTGTCCCAGGGACAGGCCTTCCACCAGGTACTTGTGCCCATGTAAGAACTGCCAAATTGGTAAAATGTCTGTTTTATCCACTTTATTTTGCACACAGATTCTGCTGGTCAGGAAATGAGGCACCCCAGGCTGTCTGAAGCATCTGTCTTTACCCTCAGAGTTTTACTCTGAGGGTAGCTATATCCCAGGCTAAAGCCATAACAGGGCGAGATGGGAGGCTGAGTTCAAGCCCAGTGGGTACAACAGGCATCTTGCAGTCCTTCCGTTTCCAGGTGGTCAAGTGCACCAGCCTTGAGTATGGGCTGTCTCAGATGGGGGCCTGGAGCTGGATGGGGAAGCACTGGACTGGTCTGGGGTCTCCAAGGTCAGGTCACAGGAACTTGGCAGAAGGTTCTGTGCTGGGAGCCTTGTGGTGGCAAGAAGCCCAGCTGGGAGCAGGGTTAGTGTGAATGAGGCTCCTCAAGGGGGCCTGTCCCCAGAAGCCCTGGACAGGAGAGGGAGGAAATGGTGTCTGAGTCACTCACTGTGTTTTGGAGTTGGTTTTTGAGCCCTGTGCATGCAAGGCAAGAACTCTACCACAGGGCTGGGGATTTAGCTCAGTGGCTTAAGTACCTGCCTGGCAAGTGTGAGGTCATGAGTTCGATCCCTGGTACCAAAAAAAAAAAAAAAAAAAAAAAAAAAAAAGAACTCTACCACTAAGCCACATCCCCAGCCTGAAGGGCATTTTTCTTTAGGAATAAAGTACATGCAGAGTTCATCACTCACAGTGGTGTGTGCCTGTTTTTCTAGCACTCAGGAGGCAGAGGCAGAAGGATCATCCTGAGTTCGAAGACAGTTCAAGCCAGCCTGGACTGCATAGCAAGACCCTGTCAAAAAAACAAATCATAAAAAAAAAAAAATCATGTATGCTGAAATACTTACAGTTGAAAGATCACCACAGGTTTGCTTCAAAGTTGCTCTGTGTTGGGCCAGGAATTTAGTTCAGTGGCATAAGTACAGGCCTGGCAAACACAAGGTTGTGAGTTTGATCCCCAGTATGAAAAACAAAGTTACTCTGTGTGTGTGCATGTGCCTTTGCACTGTGCTACATGCCCAGCCTTTTTTATTTATTTTAAAATTCTGAGACAGTGCCTCTTAAATTACAAGATTGCCCAGCTAAGCCAGATGTGGTAGTTCATGCCTGGAATTCCAGCACTTGGGAAGCTGAGGCAGGAGGATTGAGTTTGAGGCCAGCCTGGGCTACATAGCGAATTCAAGCCCAGAGTGGACTACCTAGCAACATTCTGTCTCAAAAACAGAAAGAAAACAGAAGAAAAGGCAGGCAAGCCCAGGCCAGCTTCTAATTTAGGATCCCCCTGCCTCCAGCTTCACAATGTGCTGGGTTGTAGAGGTGTGCATTACTGCGCCCAGCTCCCACCAGGTTTCACGCTATCCTTGTTCCTTAGTGTACGGGGGCAAGCGCCCACACCCTGCCATACTGCCAGCAGGCCTGTGTGGCCAGCGGAGTAAGGCAGAAGCCAGGACTCTTGTGGGACTGTTTTTTCTCTAGGGCTGTCTGCTGGCTGCCTGAGGCCTCCCTTGGGGAAGTCAGGGCTGGACTGTGCTGTCATCAGCCAATGAGGGTGCGTCCATAGGAGGAACTGGGGTCTCAGAGATCAGCCCTGAGCAGACACCACAGCAAAATCCCAGCAAGCTACTCCCTGATCCCAATGGGTCTATGGAGCTGCTAAATTTCAGTTCATTGCAACATAGGGGTAGATTAGTAGCTGGTCGTAGTGGCGGAGGCCTGTAATCCCAGCATTCAGGAGGCTGAGGCAGGAGGGCCTTGTGAGTTCGAGACCAGCCTGGGGTACAAAGTGAGCTCAAGGCCAGCCTAAACTACATAGTGAGACCGTCTCAAAAAGAAAAAAACAGATGAATAGATTACTAATGAAGTACGTTCGAAATTTTGACAGAGGTTTTGGGGTGTCTAAAAACACTTGGCTTATCCAAGAGTAGATTTCGCAAGCTGCAACGCCTGGAAACAACTCTGCTCATTTAAGGAGAACCCAAGGAAGTGCCTCCGGCCATGGAAACGTCCCATCCATAACACGCAGACCAGGCAACGCTTACACAGCCCTCCAACAACGGGAGACCTTCAGAAAGTACCGAGATGAGGATCTTGCCAAAAATGCCCTGCTGTGTCCACTTCCAAGACACAACAAAGCAGTGGCGCGTGGGTGCCCCGCGGCGATGCGCTGACCCCCGCAGGTGGCAGCGGGCCAGGCGTCCATGGCACCAGCAGCACAGGGACCTCTCCCGGCGGCCCTGGGATGGGCGTCGGGGTCTTCAGCGAGCTGTGTTCCTGGGACACTGCTTATTGCAAGTGGCCGCCCGGCCCAACACCTGACCCAGCCGCAGGCTCAGCCATGGTCAGAGTGCGCGCCACACCCCGTGTCTGAGGGTATGGATGTGCCCCGCAGGGCCACGGACACCGGACGCACCCACTCGCGGGGCGCCACCCCACGAGGGCTGCCGATCCAGAGGGCCGCCACTTCCGGCTCCAGGGGCCTCCAACATTAGGTCCCCGCAGAGCAGAAGTCGCCAGCACGCCGCTGCTCCGGAAACCGCCCGCCCACGCAGGGCGCGCCTACAACGCCAACCGCAAGATGGCGGCGAAGCTCGCCGCCCCACCCACTGCGCATGCGCAGTTTGCCCCGCCCGCGGGAGCGGAAGTCGTGTGACCCCGGAAGTGGCCGTCCGGGCGGCGGGCGGCGGACGACGTTCGTCACTTGGTGCGGGAGGGAGCACGAGCGCGGTGGTCGAGCCCCCGGTGAGTACCCGGGTGGCGCGCGGCTAAGAGGGGGTCCCGCCTTTGTGCCGCCTGCCTGGGCCGTGCGGGGTCTGTGAGCCGGCCGCGGAGACGGCGGGCGGGGCGGGGCGAGGAGGGGTGGGGCGGGCCGGGGGCGCAGCGCAGGCCTCGCTCGACCGGGTCTTTCGCTCCGGGCCGCGGCGTGGGGCTCTGGGCACTGCCGGGCACCCCGGACCGCACGGGCGGCTCCTAGGTCGGGTGCAGTCCCCAGGCTCGGGCCGCACGCCCCACCCTGCCCAGATTTCAACCCTTGCGGAAGTGCGGGCCGCGCCCGGGATGCTGTCGCCGGCAGCCTCGCTCTGTGGGTCGCGGAGTATTGGACGGGCCTGAGGCCCCCGCGCCGTCCTGCATCGCCAGAGTCGGGGCCTCGGGCAGGCTGCAGGGAAGAGCGCGTCCTCGCCTGCTGCGCCGCCCGCGGTGATCCTAAATGGCTTCGGGCGCCTCTCGGGGACCTGGCGAGTTTATGCAGCAGCCGAGGCCAAAGGAATCTGGGGGCGACTGCGTTCGTCCCTGTGGGATCCACGTCTCCTCGGGCGCCCCGGACCAGGGTCTAGAAAGGGTCCTGTGAACGCTGAGCGCTGTAGTAGCCCAGATTGTAGCCACAGAGCCTCCCAAATGGGAACCATCTAAGGATGCTTAGGGCCCGTGCGCCCCTCTGCGCTCCGTGGGATGCAAGCGGCCCCTAAATCTGAGCTCGCAACGTGAGCTGGGACAGACCGTATCCTGCACGTGGCTAGGACTGGAGTGTACTCTCAGGCACACCCAGTCTGTGAACCAAGCCTAGGGGTTCCTTGAGGCAAAGGACTGGGCTGCTCAGAAACCACTGTACCCTAGGAATTTAGTGTAGCCCTGCCACCTAGGTCCGGGGGCTGCACATCAGGGAGAGACATGTACTCTCACCTCCTTGAAAACACGCTGCATTTCTTTTTTTTTTTTTTTTGTACCGGGGATCGAACTCACGACCTCACGGTTGCCAGGCAGGCGCTTAAGCCACTGAGCTAAATCCCCCCACCACGCTGCATTTCTTAGCTCTTGATCACAGTACTGGGGATCCGACAAGCCAGGGACAAGCTCCTTCCTGGCGCACCTAGTGCTCAGCTGTGCTCCTCCCCTTGACCCGCCCCTTTTAGCACAGCCCATAGCACCCTGCTGTAGGGGGTGTCCCAAACTGACCCAGCCTCACAGTGCCGCTCCCCTAGGTGTCCCAGACCCAGGCTAGAGGTGAGCATGGCAGAGCAGGAGCCCACAGCCGAACAGCTGGCCCAGATCGCAGCAGAGAATGAGGAGGATGAGCACTCAGTGAACTACAAGCCCCCAGCCCAGAAGAGTATCCAGGAGATCCAGGAGCTAGACAAGGACGATGAGAGCCTGCGCAAGTACAAGGAGGCCCTGCTGGGCCGTGTGGCCGTGTCTGCTGGTGAGTGGCTGTTTAGGGGCAGCTCTTGTGCTAGCGCAGGGACACCTGTCACTCTCCGATTGTGCTCTGCTCCCTGCCCCTCCCCTGGTGATGTGCCTCTGGGGGTGAGCTCTAACCTACTGTCTCTCCAGACCCCAACTGCCCCAATGTCATCGTGACCCGTCTGACCCTAGTATGCAGCACCGCCCCCGGCCCGCTGGAGCTGGACCTGACAGGTGAGTGGGCACCAGTGTCCCAAGGTGGAGCACTAGCGCTCTTGTCAACTGCCTTAGAAATAATTCCCTGGTCTTGCGCCCTCTGGTGAGGCTGATGGGAACTCTGGTGACCAAGGAGCCCTGCATTGAGGGCATGGAGCCTCCCTCCCAGGCCTGGGCTGAGCCTCCTCCCACTGCAGGTGATCTGGAAAGCTTCAAGAAGCAGTCCTTCGTGCTCAAGGAGGGTGTGGAGTACCGGATAAAAATCTCTTTCCGGGTAAGGCCTAGGCTTTGGGGACACCAGGAGAGGAGGCCAGGGAGCCCGACTGATGCTTGGCCTGGGTCTTTGCAGGTGAACAGGGAGATCGTGTCCGGCATGAAGTACATCCAGCACACCTACCGGAAAGGTGTCAAGAGTAAGTCGGCACCTGGGGAGGAGGGCGAGGGCCTCCTGGGAGGAGCTGGCGGCATGTTGGCTATGGCCTTCCTTCTGCCCCACAGTTGACAAGACTGACTACATGGTGGGGAGCTACGGGCCTCGGGCAGAGGAGTACGAGTTCCTGACCCCCATGGAGGAGGCACCCAAGGGCATGCTGGCGCGGGGCAGCTACAACATCAAGTCCCGCTTCACAGATGATGACAAGACTGACCATCTGTCCTGGGAGTGGAATCTCACCATCAAAAAGGAGTGGAAGGACTGAGGCTTGGCCAGGAGTCGGGCAGGGTAGATAGACAGACGGATGGACGGACAAACATGACCCTCCCCATTTCGACCCCCACCCCAAACCAAAGCGCTGACAGGGCCCCTCCCCACTGTTGTTCCCCTCAGTCCATCTCGGGGAACTCCAACTGTCCCCTGCCCTCCTGCCACAGGCCCCTATGGTCTCTAGTGTCACGTTGCTGCTTCTGCCTGTGCCGTGTCGGGATGGGGGGGCTCCAGCCCGACCCTCCCCAGTCTCCAGGTTTCTTCTCCTCGTCCTTTCCCAGGCCCAAACTGGGCCCTGGCTTTCAGAAGAGTGTGGAGCTTTGTGGGGCAGCTAAGCCCCATTTCCACCCCAGCTGAGCTGGGGTACGCACTGCCGGGCCCTGGCCAGTCCACCCCTTAGCCCCATCCCCACCCAGACCATTTGTCACTGTCAGTCACCGTCTAACCATGATGCCTTAACATGTGGAACGTGTACTGGGGGCCGTTGCTAACCCTTAACTCCCCATCTGCATGAGCATGTAGTCTTTCCCCACCCCTGCCCTGTCTGTGACCCCACTGACCTGGGAAGGCCTGGGGTGTGCTGCTCTTGCTCCTGCCCAGCCTGCCAGGACCTGGCCAGCCCTCTCCCTATTCCAGCAGGGCTTTAGAAGGGCCAGATTGCCAAAACCGAGGGCTCCCAACCCCATCTGGGAGGCAGGTGTGCTCTGCCTTTTCTGCCACCCCAGGCAGTGCTCATGTCCCCTTCCTCACAGCCCTTGGGGGACAAAGCCAGCTGCTGAGCCTTACTTGTCCCACCTGGGCCCCATGGCCCCAAAACCTTGTGCCTGGCCTGTCAGTATTTATTGCCTCCATTCATATCGTCCTCTGGGCCGGCTGGCCTGTTGGCTCTCAGTGCCACCATCCCCAGGCAGGCCCTCCCTGGACCCAGCCAGGACAAACATGGGACCAAGTGCACACACAGTTGGGAGCTGATTCCTGTGCCTCCCCTCCCCCTCCCTGGTCCCCAAGTGGTGTTTGTCAGGCCCAGGCCTTGACAGGCAGAGGAGCCTGTCCCTGCTTCTGTTCTGACCGGGAAATAAACACCCCTGAAGGAGTAAGGTCTCTGCTGCTTGTTTTGGAGGTTTGGAAGAGGTGGCAGGGTGCTTGTAGGGGTGAGGTATTCCACCAGAGAGACCTCTTTCCCAACCCTGAGGTGGTTTAGCTGTTGTCTCCAAGCTATTTAATGAGAAATGAATGAAGTCTCCTTTTCTCTGAGATGATGGTAGCATACACCTGCAATCCCAGCATTAGGAGGCTGAAGCAGGACATTTAACTGCATTTGAGACCAGCCTGAACCACATAAGGAGAGTCTGCCACAACTGGAAAGAAAATCTTAAAAAGGGACTAGGGGTTGGGGATTTAGCTCACTGGCCAGGTGCAAGGTCTTGGGTTTAATCCTCAGTACCAAAAAAAAAGAGGCTGGCAGCAGGAAGTGGTGGGGCACTCCTGCAGTCCCAGCACTTGAGAGGCTGAGGCAGGAGGATCCATGCAAGTTTGAGACAAGCCTGGGCTGCATACCAACACCTGTCTCCAAAAAAGAAAAAAAAGTTGGAGATGAGGCTCAATGCAAGATCCTAATTCAATTTATGGGGCAGCCCCACAGAGTTCCACACCCTTCTGAAATAAAACTGCCCCAGTGCTCTTGGCTCCCCCAGTGGCTCATGGTCCCTGAGCCCTGCCATATGGTCCGTCACAGGTCACAGGAAGTTGGAGTAGGTGCTAGTTGGGGGTCGGGACGCAGGCCCTGAGCCGGGGCCTTTGGGGCTGACTTGGCGAAAGTCTGTCCTCGGGCGCCTGCCCCTTGCCCAGACTCCGTGTGTGAACCCCCTAGGGAGTCCTGTCCGCTTCTCCGGAGGACAGGGAGCGTCCGTGCAGCTAGAGGAAAGTCTGCCCCGCCGCAGAGGCACAGCCCCTGGGCGAGCCAGCCCCGCGGGGCGCAACCCCATGCGGGAGAGGCCAAGGCTGGAGCCGGAAGTCAGTAGCCGTTGGGGTAGGCGGGGCCCGGCAGAGGGGGTGGGAGGGACACGACTGCAGGGAGAAACCTGTCGTACCGCGGGAGGGCACGAGAGGGTTTGCTAGGTGGGCCGTGGCCACGGGGCCAGACGTCCAGTCCGGCCCATTTGTGTGCAGGATGGCACGGCCTCTCTGAGGCCCCAAAGTTGGCCAGTAATTTTGAACCCACACCCTGCCCATCTGCGCTAGCTGGGGAGGGCTCACGGCCCAAGCACCACGCCGAAAGGACTGCTTTGGGAAGCTTCTGGCCTGGTACACGCCCCGAAAGCTGCTGCTTAGGAAGGAGGGGGCAGCTGGCAGCCGGGCGCAGTGCCCCAGCGCCGTCCCTGGCCACTCCCATGGCGACCCACTGTACTCTTGGTGCTCAGCAGTGGGCTGAGAGCTCACCGTTCACTGACCCCGGAGACATCCTGCCCTCTTCCTTGGCACTGAACCCACCCGCACCAGCATGGGTCCCTCGGGCCATCACACTTGACAGCCACGGAGAAGCTGACCCCAGCACTGGCCCTCTGAGGGTGACCTGACAGAATAGCACCTGGCCCTGTTGTGGATACTCAGAGCCAAGACCCTGCCTAGCCTCTCCCAAAACTGCTCCAGCCAAGGAGGGCAGGTGCCCAGAGACTGCCCGTGATCACCCATGCACTACCGGGACGCTCCAGGCTCCTGCCTAGTCTCTGCTGTCAGCAGATCTGCTTACTGGGCCAGGGCTTCTCAGGCTCCCACTGCGTCAAAAAGTTTAATCTTTTCACTCATACTTTCCCAGCCTGTCACACATGTGACCTCGGACCCTGAGTGCCAGGTTGTGCAGGCACACAGCCAACAGGCAGGAGTTTGCCCCTGCTCCACCCAGGTGGCATCTGTAGAAGGTTTGTGACGTATTCTTCAGGTCCCAAGTCTAACCTGATCTTCCCAGTCCCCCTCCGACCTGTTTGTGAAGCCTGAGCTCCCTGCTCGGGCAGTATTGGGTCCTCTCCACCCATCTTCCTCAGGCTGTGGTGCTCAGGCATCCCCAAGCTTCCTTCTTCTACAGCCCCTGCCAGGATGGTCTTCCTCCCAGGAGCATAACAGGTAGAAGCTGAGGTGCCCAAGGAGATGCCACGATCTGTGATGTGACAGTGATCACTAGCTACGCTAGCACACGGGAACCTTCTCTGCCCAGCACCCTGCTGCATTATAACCCCAGGGCCATCTCCCTTGTGCTCCACACCATTGCCTGGCGCAGGGAGGCTGTAGCAGCACCAGCACTCTCCAGTAGAGTCTGCTGTCGCCACCCTCTCTACCATCACACGTCACCTCTGATAAGATCCCTGGCTGAAAGGGAGTCATTTTGTTCTGAGAACTTTTTATTGTACTAGGATTTGAACCTAGGCCTTACACATGCTAGGCAAGTGCTTTACCACTGAACTATACAACTATGTTCCCACCTTTATTATAACTTAATTGTGTGTGTGTGTGTGTGTGTGTGTGTGTGTGTGTTTCTGGAGATGAAATCCAAAAATTTGAAGCCAGGTGTGGTGACACATGCCTGTAATCCAAACACTGGGAAGACTGAAGCAGGAGGAGTGTTATGAGTTCAAGATCAGCCTGAACTACAAAAGTGAGCTCAAGTCAGAACTGCATAGTGAGACCCTATCTCTGGGGAGGAAAAAAAAAGACTAAATAAATAAATCCAAAGGTCTGTGCATGTCAGGAAAGTATTCTATACTATTTACTTTGAAACAGGGTCTTGATAAATTGCCCAGGCTGGTCTCAAACTTGTAATTCTTCTACCTCAGCCTCCTGAGTAGCTGGGATTCTATTGTGCACTACCATGCTAGGGTAAGAACACTATTTTTTGTTTAGTTTTGTTTTGTTTTTGACACAGGGTGATGTTATGTAGCTCAAGCTGGTCTTGAAAACACTGTTTGGTTAAATACGTAGGAATCAATCTAACAAAGGAGATAAAAGACCTCTATATTGAAAACTACAGTACTCTGACAAAGGAGATTGAAGGGGATACTAGAAAATGGAAAGATATCCCATGCTCTTGGGTAGGAAGAACCAATATAGTGAAAATGGCCATACTTCCAAAACTGTTATACAGATTCAGTGCAAACCCAATCAAAATTCCCATAGCATATTTCACAGAATTAGAACAATCCTAAAATCCATCTGGAACCAGAAGAGACCTAGAATAGCAAAGGCAACCCTGGGCAACAAAGACAAGAAGGGCATCACAACCCCTGACTTGAAATTATACTATAAAGCTACTGGGCTGGGGATACAGCTCAGCGGCATAAGTGCTGGCAAGCGTGAGGTTGTAAGCTTGATACCTGGTACCAAAATAAATACATACATAAATAAAAAAATAAAGCTACTGTGATTAAAAAACATTCATGTGGGTATGGTGACATACACCTGTAATCCCAGCACTGGGAAGGTTGAGGAAGGAGGATTGTTGTGAGTTTATTAAAGGCCTGCCTGGGGTACATAGTTCAGGGCCAGCCTGAACTGCACAGTGAGACCTCGTCTCACAAACATAAACAAAAACAAACAAAAAACCAGCATGGTACTGGCAAAAAAAACCATAGACCTGAAGATCAATGGAACAGATTAGAAGATGCAGAAACAACTCCAGACATACTCAGCCACACTATCTCTGACAAAGATGCCCCTGGAAGAAAGAGAGCCTCTTTAATAAATGGTGCTGGAAAAACTGGCTCTACACATGCCTAAGATTAAAACTGGACCCATATCTTTCACCTGTAGTAAGCTAAAATCAGAATGGATCAAAGATTTTAATAATAAAACAGAAACATCAAGTCTGCTAGAACAGAGAGTAGGTAAAACTCTTGAAGACATTGGTGTAGGTAAAGATTTCATGAACGAAACTCTTGACTGAACAGAAACTATCACAAAGAATCAACAACTGAGAGAGACACTATGACAGCCATTCTTGGCTTCCCTAATGTCTGGTCTTGAAGACTTGAAATGCCCTCCTCATCCTGCTCAGATCAATTCCATACAAGGTTGTTTCATGTGAATTCCCTGTATGTGACAATATGGACAACTATTTGAACCAAAACAAGAGTCAATATGATAGAGAGTGAATATCTCCGATTGTCTAGTTTTGAAATTTATGTCTCTTACATTGCTTTCTTGTGATCCGCTTTGCTCTGTTTTGTTGTGTTTAATTTTACCCTTTTGATATAATTGTATGTATGTTTGAGTGGGTAAGATGGATGACC
>PVJX010042354.1:0-13962 GCA_004027295.1 Dolichotis patagonum
TAATTTTACGTAAAATAAATCAGACACACATGTCTAAATATTGCATTGTTTCTCTTGTGTGAAAACCCAAAGGGTAAATAAGGAGCAAAATGGGGGAAGATCATGTTCAAATGAGAAGGGGAGTGAGGGAGGAGTGAGGCAAAAAGGCAGGAAGGGAAAATGCAAAGAAAGCTTTTGTAAATGGGGAGTGGTGAAGAGCTGGAGGGAGGGGAATGGAAAAAAGAGTCGAGGTGTGTTACATAGAGGCGCGAATCCCCGTGATGAGTGCCATCATTATGCATGGCAAACATGTACTATAAAGATGAAATTAAGTGTTCCAAAGCCATTCTCGGTGAGGAGGCACACAGAACCCAAAGGGAGAAATAAGGACATCTTGTTTATAGATGACGCTCCAGGAATTGATACAACAAAAAAGTCCCAAGAACTAATAAGCAAGTTCAGCAGGTCACAGAAAAAGGACCAGCAGACAAAGCCAATCCTGTTCCTGTAAATTAACAATCAGCATTTCCGTCTCTGCAGCCACTAACCGTTTCCTTGTGTCCTGTCATTCTGAAATACACTGTGGCTGGTTTTGCCCAGAAGTTCCTGACTGGGTCGAGGAAGAACTGGGGGTGATCCCTGCACTCTGCGTGGTGCCCCTCACCGGATCTCTTCCCGTCCCCTCTCCCCCACCACTTCCCGGCCTCTTGTTAGCACTATTCCATCCTCTTGTTCTATGAGGTTGGCTCATTCGTTTCCCAGAATGAGCGAGAGCATGAGGTGTTCATTTTTCTGTGTCTGGCTTGTTTCACTAACATAATGAGCTCCAGTTTCATCCAGGTTGCTGCCAATGACACTTTTACACTTTTTCATACCTGAATAATATTCCATTGTCCAAGGCTCTGTATTTTCTTTATCCATTTGTCCACTGAAGAGCATCTCCATGGATTCCATGTTTTGGCTGTTTTGAATAGTACAGCAATAAATGTGGGAGTGCAAGTATCTTTTTGGAATACTGATTTCATCTCCTTTGGTAGGTGAAATCGCTGAATCATATGGTAGTTCTATTTTTAGTTTTTGAGGAATCTCCACACTGTTTTCCATAAAGGCTGTGCTAATTTACATGCCACGCAAGAATGTATAAGAGTTCCTTGAAGAGACACTTGACCAAAGAGAATGCACAGAAGGCAAATAAACATAAGGAAGAATGTCCAGCACCACTAGCCACTGGAAATGCCAACTGAGACCTGGCAATGTATCTCACCCACTCATAAGAACAGCTAAAATAAAAACAGGGATAATACCAAATGTGAGTGAGGGTAGGGAAAAACTGGATGTCTCACATGCTGCTCTTGGGAATATAAAATGGAGCAGCCGCTCTAAACTAATTTGGTGTTTTCTTTAAAAACTAAACATAGCCTTACCATAGGATCCAAAAATTGTACTTCTTGGCATCTACCCCAGACAAATGGAAACATGTATCCACCCAGCAACACGGACATGATTGTTCACGGGGGCTTTATTTGCAGGAGTAGAAGGCTGGAAACTACCAAATGTGCCGCGGTTAGATAAATGGTTAAACAAACTGTGGGACATCCCTGTCATTGGAGTCCCCAGAAGACCACGTCTGCCTTTTGCTCCCGTATGTGTAAGGCTACCACCTGTGTGTGGCCTTACTGGGAGGGGGGTGGCTTTCAGATGTGATTAGAGATCTTGAGATGAGATCGTCATGGGCGGTCTGGTGGATCCTGAACTCAGCAAGCATCTTTATAGGAGATGAGAAAGTGTGTAGCTCAGTGCAAACTGTGCTTGCTTAGCACATGCAAGGCCCGCAGTTTGATCCTCAACACACACACACACACACACACACATCACAATAAGAGAGAGAGAGGGATCAAGGAAGCAGAAGCATCAGGAGAAAGGAGAGCCAAACAAACACAGAAGGCCATGTTGTGGTGGCAGACGCCTGAAATCCCAGCATTTAGGAGGCCGAGGCAGGAGGATCGCCATGAGTTCGAGGCCAGCCTGGGCTCCACAGTGAGTTCAAGACCATCCCGAATGACATAGAGAGAACCTGTTCCAAAATACTTCCAATAACAACGACCACAACAAAAAGGCCATCTTAAGGTAAAAGTGATTGGAGCCAGGCATGGTGGTGCACACCTATGGTTCTGTGATCCTCGCTGTTCAGGAAACTGAGCCAGGAGGGTTACTTGAGCCCAGGAATTTTGAGGCCAGCTGGGGCAACACAACAAGACTCTTATCTCAAACCAACAAAAGCAAAGCAAACCAAACCAAAGTGGTGACAAGTTATGCAACTACAAGCCAAGGAACAGCTGGAGCCAGCAGAAGTTGGAAGAGGTCAGGACTCATCCTTCCCTAGAGCCCTGGGAGGGAGGGTGGCCCTGCTGACGGCTCCGTGTCAGACTTGTGGCCTCCAGAGCTATAGGAGAATAAATGTCTGTTGTTTTTAAGCTGCCAAGTGTGTGGTAATTTGTTTCGGCAGCGCTAGGAAACAAATACGCCGTGGGATGCTACTCAGAAATTAGGGGGAGAGGCTTGATGCAGCAAGCTCGATGGCTCTCTGGGGTGAGTGAAAGAGCCATCTCGAAAGGGGACACACTGTATAGTTCTGTTACATAACTTTCTCCAAAAGAAAATTATAAAGACAGAAAGTAGATCGGGTTGCCAGAAGGAGGCAGGGAGGGAGTGCGGCTCTGAAGTGGGAGCAGGGAGGTCTTTGCGGAACGGAGTTTGAGCGCAGCAGAGGCACTTAGGAGACTCAGCCTGACACAGCCAGGCGGAGCTGTGAGCCTCCTGCCAGGACTCCGTGCACTGGCTGTGTGACACGCAGCCACACACAGGGGAAGCTGGTGGGGAACACCTGGGATCTCTGCACCATCTTTCCAACCTCCTGTAAATCTATGGTTATTTCAGAATAAAAGTTAAAAATAAGTTAGCATGAGGCAACATTCAGACATGACGGGTCTGTTAGGATTGTGATAGCGCTTGCGCGGGTGAACACTGCTCTGAAAACTCCTCTCACCAGACCCTTGGCGTGGGCCGTGTTATTGTGTGTGGTGATGGATTGACTCAGGGGCAGCTTGGAACACCCGGCTGAGCTGAGTCAGCGTGGCGCTGGGAGTGGAGGGCCCACCTGAGGCTGTCGCCAGCAGCAGACAAGGAGAGCTGGAGGGGAAGATGGTGTCCCATATTAAATTATGTGTCCCATATTAAATCATTTCCCTTGTAAACCCTGATACAACATATATCAATTGTACCCCAGTACATTTGAGTTTTTAAATGTTAACAAAAAGCAACAAATGTATAAAATAAAGTACAGCATATCAGTTTGTTTGTTTTTTTTTTTTGTTTTGTTTTGTTTTTGTTTTTTTGTTTTTTTGGTACTGGGTATCAAACTCATGACTCACGTGCACTTACCAGTCAGGCGCTTATGCCGCTGAGCTAAATCCCTGGCAAGGCATATCAGTTTTCAACTGTGTTCCTAGACCAAACCCTGGACTCTTCTCATTCTTGCTACCCCGAACCTTATACATCAGCATAGATTACTGAGTGAATCAATGCAAGGGTTCTACTGCTTCCCACAGCTGATATGGAGGAGTAGGCAGATATTCACCCAGCGGAGGGCTGAGGGAGAGGACACAGCCCAGCCTAACGCAGTGACTGAGATTGTCTCTTACTAACACACCGGGCCACTCTCTCCATTCGTGGCCCCAGCCGTAGCAGGTAAAACCAGCTGCCCTTAGTTCCCATCCTCTCCATCCTGGACAGTAATGACTGCTCCAAGAATTCAGTGGAGGGAACCTGGACCAGAGCTCACTGCTCTTTGTATTATGTGAATTACTTTTCTCTACCTACAGCTTGATTCGCTGTTACAATGGAAGGCAGGTGCTTCCATGTCTTTAACCCTCCTGGTCCTTTTGAGTTCACTGAGCCCAGCTGCCAACCCAGAATCCTTTGCCACTGATGCACAGTGATACCCAGCTACCTGGGATATGAAGGGGACATTCATATTTAAGAAGATATGGGTAAAAGAACTAACTTTGGGTGAAGACGGTAGGTAAAGGTTCTTAATGGGAGCCTTTCCCACTCCGGTTCAACTTGTTAGTATCAAACCAATTTATCAATTAGAACAGCTAAGACCACTTCTAGGAAAAAGTCTAAGAGAACGTACACTAACACTTTAACAGCAATTGCTTTACAGATCTCGGGTCAGAGAGGTAAATGTTTACTTCTTTAGAGAATTTTTACAGTAGGATTTAAAAAAACACTCTTAAATCTGTGAAAACTTGCTTACTCTCACTCATTATAGGAGCAATACAGATTAAAACTGAGCTGGCTTTTCATTTTTCACTAATCACTCTGCCAAGGATCAAAATTTTCACTTAAAAATTCAATAATTTGTTTTGATCCGATTATATTTCAAAGCTGAGCATGGTAGAGCACTCCTATAATCCCAGCACTCAGGAGGCTGAGCCAGGAGAACTGTTTCAAGTTCAAGGCCAGCCTGGGTCACATAGCGAGACTCTGTCTCAAAACAAAACAACACAAAACAAAACAAAACAAAAAATATAGTTCAGAAAGCAGTATAAATTGGTTGGTACAAACTCAACAATGGACAATTTGGTAATGTCTTTGAAAATTATAAATGCAGAATCTTAGGGAATTCTACTTCTGAGAATTTGTGATTTATACACAGCATACCTGTGGGAACTGATGTATACAAGGTTATTTATGGTGTCACTGTTACCAGAAGATTGGAAGTCATCTAAATTTCCATAAATAGGACACTGGCCTAATTTTTTTTTTTTTTTTGAGACAAGAGTCTCACTATATGTATCCCAGGATGGCCTCAAACTCACAGAGATCCACCCATCTCAATCTCCTCAGTGCCTAGGATGACAGGCATGCACAATCTCATCTGTCCACTAGTTTAATTTTGATACATTCACACAGTAAAACAATAGTATGCAGCTATTTATGAAGGATAAAGCAGGGCTAGGGATTTAGCTCAGTGGCTTAAGTGCCTGCCTGGCAAGTGTGAGGTTGTGAGTTTGATCCCTGGTACCAAAAAAAGCAAAACAAAACAAAAAAAAGAATAAAGCAGCTTCTTAGTTTTTTTTTTTTTTTTTTTTTTTTTTTCTGAATTGACTACTGTGGTCAAGAACTGGAAGGTCTTGATTGACTAAACTTAGTTTATAAGATCCCCTTCCACTGGGCTTGGGGGAGAAGCCGTGGGTGTGGACCCTGCTTCAGAAACCTGGGCTCCTGTTGCCGTTGTTTGTTTTTTAGAAAAGACCCTCACTGAGTCCCCAGGCTGTGCTCCAGCTCTCAGTAGCCCTGCCGTGGCCTCCCATGTGCCCGTGTCACAGGTATGCGCTCTGACTTCGGCTTTATCTTTTTCCTGCTGTCGAGCCTTGGCCCGAGCTAGTTCCACACGCTTGTTCTTTTTCCTGATTCTACCACTATCAGCGACCTGCTTCTGGTCTTGCTTCAACTACCCTTCCAGAGGCTAGAATTTTACTGTTCCACTCATTTGAAAGATATTTATGGCCCCTCCCTGTACACCAGGCAGGAGATCAAACACAGGGCCCCGTGCACACTAGGCGAGCACTCACCTGAGTGTACCCCAGCACTGTCACGTGAGACAGTGCTGGGGGCACAAATCTGAGAACTGGGGGCACAAATCCTTTCCCTCACATCACAGACTTTACATCTTTTTTATTTTTCCCCCCTTTGGTTTTTTGAGATAGGATCTCGCTATGTAGTGCAGGCTGGTCTTGAACCCACTATGTAGCCCTGGCTGGCCTCAGACTCATGGCAATCCTCCTGCCTCTGCCTCCAAAGTGCTGGAATTACAGGAGTGCACCACCGTACCCAGCCTTTACTTCTGAGGTGTTCTCTCTGGGCATATGTGAGTATGTATGAATGTGTGTGTGTGTTGGTGGTGGCACCGAGGGTATGATCCAGGATCTTCACACTGAGCTGTCTCACCGGCCTTTCTTTCTTTCTTTCTTTCTTTCTTTCTTTCTTTCTTTCTTTTTTTAATTTTGAAGGTAGTGAAATACAACAGAACAAGACAGAACATAGTCAATTGAGACAGTACAGTGAAACTGGTACAGAATGTCACAACAGGTTACTGGGATAACAGTAGTAGGTGCCATAGTATATATCTTGTTATCTTCACAATAGTTGTTCTTTCAATCAGGTATAGCAAAATCAAACTAAATACAAAACATTATAGAACTTACCAAAACAGAATATTGAATAGATACCAGCCCTTTCTTATATTTTACTTCAAGATAGGACCTTGCTAAGTAACTGAGTTGTCCAGACTGGGCTCAAATTTGCAGTCCCCCTACCTCAGTCTCCCAGAGCCCTGGGATTACAAGCATAAACCACATTGCCTGTTCTTTGAAAATAATCCCCAAGGCCGGGGATTTAGCTCAGCGGCATAAGCACCTGCCTGGCAAACCTGCAGTCATGAGTTCAATCCCCGGTACCAAAAAAAAAAAAAAAAAAGAAAAGAAAAGAAAAGAATCCCCACAGAGTATTATGAGCCCTACTTTCTACTGTTTATGCTATATCCCTTGTCTAAATGCGAAATGATCTGCAAAGCGTCTAGCTCTATTCCTGACATGTAAAAGACAATAATATGTAGTCCTGTAATCCCAGCTATGTGGCCTACTGAGGCAGGAGAATTCCAAGTTCAAATTCAGCCTGGGCATTTTAGCAAGACCCTGTCTCAAAATATAAAAAAGATTGGAGATGTAGCTCACTGGTAGAATGCATGCCTCTAATACCATGTGCCAGGCATGGGTTCAATACTGAGACAGAGAGACAGACAGGGAGAGAGAGAGACAGATAGATGGAGATGGAGACAGAGACAGTGGTATCAGAATGGGTCAGTGTTTGCAACAGACAGACCTGGGGCAAATCTGTCCTCCAACCCTTCTTTCTAGCTGTAAGTGAGACCTTGCAGGAGACACTGATGCGCTCTGAGCCCTCATTTTCTCATGTGTAAAACAGGAAGAGAACAGCACATACCTCGAAGGTTGTAAGGGCTGAATGTGGGCGTTTGGCTGAAGCTGTGAGGGCTCCGTGCCCGTGGCTGTGTGGAGTTTGGCTCAGAATCTTGAGGGCAGAGCAGAAGGTCTCAGGGGAAGAGCAGCTTGGCATGCAGGCACATGGAGAGAGCAGTGCAAAGGAGACTGTAGGCTGTGGACAGTGGTTCCTAGCAGGAGCCCAGGAGCTCAGAGAAGATAGAGAAGGGGTGAAGACTGGGTTAGCAGCTGCCCTGCCAGGTTCATCTCTGGTAGGGCCTGAGCAGAGCGAGGTGGGGCAGCAGGTCTGAGGCAGCACCCCGATCCTGGGAGTCCAGCAGGCAGGGGGCAGCAGCTGTGGAACTGAACCAGACCCTGTCCCAGGCAAGTCCGCAAACCTGTCCACACAAGCACAGCCCCCTCTACTTCCTAAGTTCACCCCCAACTCTCTTCATGCCAACTATTTTGAACATTGTGCAATTTCTTGAGCATACTATTTCTCTGTGTACTTTAGATCTTTCAACATACTGAGTTCTGCAGATCAAGTCTCTTCCCTGCTGTCCTCACTCACTGGATTCACTCACTCATTCATTCATTAGCAAGTATGTATTAAACTGGGCATTGGCACAGTGGTGCATGCCTGTCATTTTAGCCACTCAGGAGGCTGAGACAGGCGGATGCCAGCCTGGGCAACTTAGCAATTTAGTAAGACCCTATTTCAAAGTGTGATATAAATAAATAAATAATCCAAATGAGTAAACAAACAGGGCTGGGAATGTAGCTCAGTGGTAGAGGACTTGCCTGGCATGCATAAGCCCCGGGTTCAAACTCCAGTACTGCCTCCCCACTCCAAAAAAAACAACCACTATGCATAGTGCACTATGTGAACTATGAAATACAGATGTGAAGAGTAAGGGCTTCATTCTCATGGAGCTTGCATCCTGGTAGGAGGAGACAGAAAATAAATAGGTAACGAAATGAGCTGGATATGGCGACACAGGTTGATTGACACAGCTACCCGGGAAGCTGAAGCAGGGGGACCATCAGTTTCAGGCCAGCCTGGGAAGTGTAGTGAAAACTTCTTTCAGAACAAATAAATATATAAAAAGAGTGGGGGATGTATCCCAGTGGTAGAGTGCTCTTCAATACTGGAAAAAAAAAAGAATAAATGAAAAGGGCTGGGGATTTAGCTCAGTGGCATAAGCACCTGCCGGGCAAGCGGGAAGTCATGAGTTCAACCCCCAGTACAAAAAGAAAAAGGAGAAAAAAATGAATGAAGAAAAGGAAAGAAGGAAAAGGAGCAAGCAAGATGGATATGGCAAAGCAATGTATGTAATGAAGAAAACAAAGTGAAGCATAAAGTTAGGGGCTACTTTAGGGAGACGGTCACATAGGCCTCTGAGAAAGCAACTGTTCGGGTAAATCCTGGATGATGCAAAAGGTGCCAGACATGCCAGGGGCTTAGGGAAAAGGAGGCCAAGCTGTCAGGACAGACCTGGAGAGCACAGGGTCACTGGGTACGGTGGCACCAGCCTGCAATCCCAGAGCATTGGGAGGAGGATCACAATTTGGAACCCAGCTGAGTGACTCAGTGACCTCTGCAGACAGTCTCAGATTATGACATTCGAAAGGGCTGAGCTTGTAGCTCAGTGTGAAGACCCTGAGTTCAGTCCCCAGTAAAACACACACACACACACACACACACACACACACACCCCTAGGGTAGGGATGGGACTCACCTGGTAGAGGACCAGCGGGAAGGTCTGATTTGCTGGCATCAGTAAGCAAGGGGTCGTAAGGTAAGTCTGAGGGATAAGCAAGGCTCAGATCGCGGAGGGCACTATGGGGCAGGGTAAGGCATTTCTACTTTAATCTAAAGTGCAGACTGGAACTGCGTGTGGTGTGGTGGGGTGATTTATATTTTACAAGATTCATCCTTGGCTGCCAAAGAAATGGAAATGAGAGGGAAGAAGTGTGGGACCAGGAAGCCGTTCGGAGACTGATGCACTGGTCCAGGAGAGAGGGCAGTGGTTAGACCAAGGTGCTGATGGAAAGATGGAGGAAGTAGGTGAGTTCAGGATATACTGTATTATGGAGACAGTTTGTCAGAGCTTGCTGATGGGGATGAACAGGGTGAGAGAGACAAAAACAAAGAATAACTTCTAAGCCAGGGGCTGTGGTGCATGGCTGTAGTTCCAAAAGTTAGGAGGCTGAGGCAGGAGGATCTGAGCCTGGGTTACCTAGTGAGACTGTCTCAAAACAAAACTAATATCTGGGGATAGGAAGTGGCTTAGGGACAGAATGCTGGCCTAGCTTGCACAAAGCCTTGGGATCAATTCCCCAGTACCACTATAATAAACAAATAAACTTCTAGACATTGGATTTGAATAGTAACTCAGTAGGTATTGGGTCATTTTCTAAGATGATATAAATTGGGAAAGGAATGTCAAGATGTGGTGAATCATGTGCCCATAATCCCAGTACTCAGGAGGCTGAGGCAGGAGGATCAACATGAGTTTGAGGTCAACCTGAACTGCATAGTGAGACTCTGTCTCAAAAAGACAAAAAAAAAAAAAAAAAAAACCTATGGGGGCCAGCTGGGGCCATGTGGCCCTGTGTCCAAAAACAAACAAACAAGAATTTACATGGGAGTTGGGCATAGTGGCACATTGGGGACCCTGAAACTGGAGAATCACAAGTTGTAGACCAGCCTGGGCCACATGATGAGTTCAAGTCCACCCTGGACTGTAGAGCTGGACTTTGTTTCAATGCCCCTCCCCAAAGACATAAAGAGAGGTCTGTTATGAAAGAATAAAGCTTTTCTATGAAGATAGGGACCTGAAAGCATTTTCTTCAGGCAAGGGCCTAGAAAGAGAAGGATCACAGACCTGATAGAATTACCCAGCCTCTGGGCTAGGTGTGGTGGCGCACATTTGTGATGCTGACACCTGGGAAACTAAGGAAAGAGAATGCTATGTGTTTGAGGCCAGCCTGGGCTACACACGGAGACCTTGATTCAAAAAAACAAAGACGAAACAAAACAAAGCAAAAAAACCTCAGAATAAAAAACTACCCTGTTCAAGCTTCTGTCAGCGTCCCTTTTCCACACTCCTTCTCAGGGTGCTTCGTGTTCCCCTCATCTCAGTAGAATCAGGCTGATTTCTGCTATTTTACTTCTTGTCTCTGCACCCAGAGGGCAGGGGCCATGCTGTCTGCTGGGGTTTTTTTTTGTTTTTGTTTTTTTTTTCCTTTTGTACCAGGGCTCAGACTTAGAACCTTATACTTAACAGGCAGGAGCTTATACTGCTGAGCTATGTCCCTGGCTCTGCTGATTTCTTTGTACAAGCTTTGTACAAGCTCGGTGCCCAGTGTGGTAAGGGTACTGACCAGGGTTGTGAATGGGTGTCACCCTCTGGTGTGGCTAGGAAGCTGCACCCACCTTGCCAGCTGGGGAACTGGGTTAGGATGCCACACAGACCTGCTGGTAAGAAGTTGTTCTGTGCACCCCCACCCCAAGGAGGGCCCTTCTCTGGGACCATTATGGGATTTCGGAGCCACCTGTGCTGGGAGGAGAGCGCAGTGGTCTCCGCTGTGTTGCTGAAATGGGACACTCTGTGTGGAGGGATGTCCCCAGCCCTGTGGGGTGTTGTGGAAGGCAGTCTTTTTGAAGTGCTTGCCCCCTCCACCACCCTGTGACTCTTTAAGGTCAGAGAACTGATCTGATTCACTTCTGTCTTCCCAGAAGAATCCAGAACTCTCCCCAGCACATAGCAGTCCTCAGTAAAAAACCGCTGGAATGAATTGAAGCCCAGTAGCCCAAGGTGACTGGGCGGCTGCCAGCTGCAAAAACTCTGGCAAATCTTGCCAGCGGCTCAATCTCAGGCAGTGCTGTTGGAGCCAGAGACCCAGCCCTGGGGGTTCCCAGCTAAATGTCCCAATTCCAGAAGCTTCCGGAAGCTCCACCTTCTCACAGCTCACAGTGTGAATAATTCAGGACAGGACAGGGGTCAGATCTGGGAAGGGCACTGAACTCAGGCACCCTGTAAGCACAGCAGGCGGGTCCCTCAGGCTTCCTAGGCTGTTCAGCAGCGCTTTCACGGCCTCCAGCCGAGCCTCTCACCAGGGCCCTGCTCGCCAGATTCCAGGCTCCTCTGGAGACTGAGTCCAGCTCTCCACCCTCTTCCATCCCCCAACCCCTGCATCCATGTTGCTTTCTCCAGGCAAACACCATAGCACTGCTTTCAGGTTGAAAGCAACTCTTCAGTCTGATGCCTCTGTGCTTCTTAGCCTATAGGAACTTTATTTCCAATTTTATTTATTTATTATTTTTTGAGACAGGGTCTTGCTATGCTGGCCTTGAACTCACTATGTAGCCCAGGCTGGTTTCAGACTCACAGCAATCCTCCTGCCTCAGCCTCCCTAGTATGGGAATTTATAGGCATTTGCCATCACATCTGGCTGAAATTTATTTTTAATTGATAAAGTTACATATCGTTAGTACTTATAACATGTTTGCTTGTGTGTGTGTGTGTGTATGTGTGTGATCCTGGGGACTGAACCTAGCTAGGCAAGTGCTTTACCAAATGAGCTATACCCCCAAGCCCAACAAGAATTTTTTGCTGGCAACAGGACTTTTTTTTTTTTCTTCTAGGCAAGGTCTTGCTTTGTAGCTCAGGCTGGCCTTGAACTCACATGTAGTCCAGGCTGGGCTCAAACTCATCACAGTCCTCCTGCTTAAACCTCCCAAGCATGCACCATTATGCCCGGCTGACAGATTTTTTTTTTTAGACAAGATCTCACTATGTAGTCTAGGCTGGCCTTCCTTCCTCAGCCTTCTGAGTACCTGAAATTACAGCCACTGTCTTTGGCTCATATAACATTTTAATTTATTTATTTCTAATTAAAATTTTTTTATTTTTTTTAAATCCATTTTCTTTCAAAGAGAAAAAAAGAAAAAAGGAAACAAAATTTCAAAACACATCAATCAGAGGGGCAACAATGGCACATACATTGCACATTGTCATCCCCAAATCATTTACCCAGAGCACAAGACACCTGCATTCAATTGTCCAAACAACACCAGCATGAATCTTTTGTTTTGGATTTTTTTTTTTTACCAGCATGAATCTTTCTCCGAACTCAGAGAAAGCAGTAGTGTAACTATCTTAACCATTTTTACATACATATACATATATTGTTTCTTTTAGCGTCTCACACTAGTGAGATAATATGGTGTGTACACATGTGTTTTATTTATTTTACTTATTAGTATGGTCTCAAATTGCATCTACTTACCTATAAAAGTCTTCAGTTTATCCTTCTTATGTAATATTTTTATTAACTATAATCACCACGTTGTATAATAAATTGCTTGAACCTTTTCCTAAGTGAAATTTTATATCCTTTGACCAACATCTCATCAACTTCCCTTCCTTCTTCTCCCTGATAACTACCATTCTTTCTACTTTTTTGAGTTTAAGTCTTAGAGTCCACATGTGATATTGTCTTTCTGTGTCCTGTTCATTCTACTTAACATAATGTCCTCTGGTTTTATCTTACTTGTTGCAAATGGCAAGACTTCCTGAGTAATATGCCATGGTCCCATAGGAACTTTAGAATCAGGCTGCAGAATTTGCTGGGCCTCTGCAGGCTTCTGTGAAGATAGTCTACATAGAAATCTGTACTACTGGTCCAGGTACAATTCTGGTTATAACTATAGACCTCTGATCTTTCCCCAGATGTCTAGGAGGAAGCTGGGCATGGTGATACATGTCTGTAATCTCAGCACTTGAGAGGCTAAAGCAGGAGGATTTCTACTTTGAAGCCAGCTTGGACAACTTAGCAAAATCCTGCCTCCAAACAACACCCCCCCCAAACAAAACACAAAGATAAACAGGACAGAAAAAAAAAAAAAACAGAAAAAAAGTCTTAGGAGTTTCTCAGAGGTCTTTGGCCAGTCACAAGACCTGGGTTCTTTGCTGTGGCTTCAGATGGAACACAGCAATGGTTAGAACATAACATTTGGCAAGAGGCAGGCCTGAACTGAAACAACACTTCCAACACTAGCTTGCTTTGTGGGCTTCAGTAAGTCATTTCATCTTTCAGTCTTGTTTCTTTATATGTGAAATTAAGATATTAAAGTACTTACTGCAAAGGGGTCTTGGCAAGGATGTAATGGCATATTACAAAATGCCCAATGCACTGTTAGCAAGTAGTAGTTCTTTTATTTAATGTGAGAGGCTGAAGGTAAACACAGAAACCTAGCAGGTAGAAAACATCCCTTCCCATTTCCACTGCTCTACCATGGTGCAGCATTTTATTGCCGTGTGTGTGTGTGTGTGTGTGTGTGTGCATGTATGTATGGGTGTGTGCATATGTGTTTGGGGAGGAACCTAGAGCCTTTTATAAGCTTTGCAAAGGTTCTGCCATCAAGATGCTCCCTGACCCCGGAGGTCCTGCTGCTGTGGTCTTCCTGCGTCACCACCCATACTCACCTGATACCTGCCTGTGAGCTACTTTAACTCTTTGACACCTCTCTTGGCTACTCATAATTATAAAATTTAGGCCAAATTTCTCAGTGGGAAGTTCAAGGGCATCTGTAAGTTGCATCAAGATATATTTTTCTCCAAACATTATAGTGAAAAAAGAATCAGGGAAGTAGAATTGAAGACAGGGGTCTGTGCTGGGCATGGTGGTGCATGCCTGTAATCCCAGCAGTCAGGAGCCTGAAGCAGCAGGATTGCCTTGAGTTTGAGGCCAGCCTGGGCTATATAGTGAGTTAAGGGCCAGGCTGAACTACCTAGTGAGACCCAGTCTCAGAAAGGAAGGAAAGAAAGAAAGAAAGAAAGAAAACAAGAAAGAAAGAAAAGAAAGAAAGGGGTCCAGTTCTGGGATCCTCCACTTTCTGCCTATTTGATTT
>PVJX010042355.1:0-14180 GCA_004027295.1 Dolichotis patagonum
GATCTTATCTTCACTAATAGTAGCCCCAGGACCTCTTATTCGAGTGGGTTTTTGAGCTTTAGTTTCTTTCTGTGTTGTGAGAGTCTATCTCTCTCTGTTTGGGTCTCTCCAGGGTGTTTTATTCTGGCATTTGAGCTGTCTCTCTCAGAGAGGGTCTCTCTCCTGCTACCTACCAGTCCGCCATCTTGTCTCTTCCCTGGTGTTGCACATTCTTTTGAGACGACAACTTCAACTCCAACTTCGGCACTTATTTAATCTACAGGCATGTGGGCGGGGCTAGACAGGAGGAAAGGAATTAGGAAGACGGGCAGGAAGAAGGGAACAGGGAAGGACAGGAAAATAACAAAAACTCGAGAGTGACAAACACCTGAGTAGGGTGTGGGGAAGAAATGCGCAGCACTTGCTGTTATTAAAATAATAGAGCCAAAGATAGGTAAGACCCAAGCCAAGAGCACATCTGTAATTCCAGTGCTCTGGAAGGCTGAGGTAAGAGGCTCACAAGTTCAGGCCCAGCCCAGGCAATTTAGCAAAAACAAAACCAAAAGATACAAGAGGGCTGGGGATGCAGCTCAGTGTGAAGTCCTTGGGCTCGATCCCCAGTGTAAGAAAAAAAGAAAAAAAGGATGATACAACAGAAGTGAAAAAGCCCAAGACAGAAATGTGAGGATAGTGTCATATTAGTGTAAAGATGCTGGTAGGTGATGGCACTAACCCTGGAAAATGACAGAGGTAGATTTAATTAGGCGGGAAACTGAATGACAAGATGCCAAGATGAGAAGGGGATCCTCCTGTGAAATGCAGTATCTGCTGGGTTTTGTTCCAGGTTCCCATACTGCACATTCAGTGTATTGGAACAAAAACAGAGAAGGAAGAGTGGAGGGATTGACTTACTGATTAAACACTTGTCCCAGGCCAAGCTGTGCCACTTGTAAGCTATGCTTCCTGAACCCCGTTACCTCGCCTCCCCAGTTCCTATCCTGTCTTCTGGTAACAGCTGCATTTGGCAGGGCTGGGGCTCGAGGGACTGAGGGCTGCTGGCATGAACCGATTTGGGCCAAGGAGTTCCAAGCCCAGCAACTGTGCTGGGGTAACTGTTCAGCAGACGTTATCCCTCATCGTATGCAGGGATGATTGAAAAGCACAATGAATGCTTAAAACTAAGATCACAGTTGTGAAAATGCTCTGTGACCTATAAATCCCAATGCGAGTAGACATCATTTATGCTTTTAACAGACTGTTAGCGGCTGGGAAGAAGAACTATATCGCTGAGTGTCATAGCTGGTGGGTTCTGGACAGCTGGCCACTCTCTCCTGGCCACACAGTAGTAAAGAGACAATGCATGGACACTAGGACAAAAAATTTCACCCAGTGTCTTGGGTTACAAAAAGGAGTTAGACACACACAGTGTTTCTGCTGGTTTGCTTTTTTGCTGTCTGCTATCCCAGTACACTACAAGGGGCCTAGCGTGTGCTGCATGCGGTACCAGCTCAGAGTCCAGCACGGGTCACTGTCTCTAGAGTCAAATGGGATCAACCCTAAGCTCAGGTCCATGTGGATCCTCAGCATGGCACCGATTTGGAAACAGGATCTTTGCAGACAGAATTAAAGTAAGAGCTGAGATGTGAGCTTTGTCTTACCATCCCACTCATCCACCACCAGACAGGAGGCAAACAGACACTGTACAAGATCCTGCAACGCGGAGAGGGAGGAGGCAGAGACTGCAGTGACGCAGCCACAAAACGGGGTTACCCAGGTTTCCAAGTGACCCTCCTTTCTGGGGCCCCAAGAGAGACCCCACCTGGTCAATCTCTCAAACCCTCCACGGAGATCCAACTCTGCCAACACCTCGGGAGTCAAGAGAATAAATGCCTGCAGTTTTGGGGTGCCTCGTGCGTGGTGCTCTGTTACAGCAACCCAACAAACTGACCTGTGGCACCTCATGTGACTGCCTTCCTACATGCAGTTGGGCCAGGACCACCCTCGTGTTTACAATCTGTGGACGCTTAAACAAACTAAGGCACAGGTCACTTGGAACTGGGGCTGCTGTGGTGCCTTCAAACACACTCTGGAGTTTGCAAAGCCTCCTGGGAATAAACAAAGCACCCACACTCCCATCAACAATCCTACAGCCCGAGCCAGGCATGGTGGCACACGCCTATAATCCCAGCACTCAGGAGGCTGAGGCAGGAGGATCATTGCGAGTTTGAAACCAGCCTGGGCTACAAAGTGAGCTCAAGGCCAGTCTAAACTGCATGGTGAGACCCTGTCTCAAAACAACAACAAAAAAAAGTCCTACAGCCCAGTAAATGAAAGGGGAACCATGCTGAAACAGGCCCACAGGTCGCTAGAAGTAGGCTTGCACACAGTAGGTCCCCACTTGCCAGTGAGTGAGCCCTCTGATTCTTTGCTGGGTTGAAGAAAATTTGGACAACTGTTGGTGATGAGTCCTACATTTCTGGAAGGAATGGAGGGGGGCGAGCTTTGGAGCGGAGCGGCAGGCCGGGGACTAGAGCTATTTTCAGCAGGCCGGGCTTTCATAGCGCCCATTCTGCTCCCCAGCTGAAGTGACCACTGCTTGATGAATTGTGTTTATCTGTAGTTCAGCGATAAAGTTCTCTTTTAATTCCCTACTGAATAGAAATATTTAGGGCAATGCCACAGCTGTGTTTATTCTCACACTCCAGCACAGTTATGTAAATACCGCCTATGGAACTATTTCTGATAAAGGCCCATCCCAACCCCGAGGAATTACGTGCACTCTCTAGATGTCTGCCAAGATGAGCAGCTTCGATCCAGCCTGGCACGGCCATGAATGATATCACAGCTTCCCAGGGATCATTTGGCAAACCTCACAATAAAAGAGCAATTTTCTTCCCCCTCTTACTCTCTCAAAGGCCTCCACTGAGCCAAAGACCGCTTCCCAGCATGCTCTCCTTCTCTTGTTTGGAAACACCAGGCCCACACATAAAACTTGAAGCCTCCTAAGACAAAAATTAATACATAAAATGATACTTGCAACCTGGCCACAAAGTTTTCAGATGACCTCTGCCCTCCAGTGTGAAGCCAGAGAAACACAGATGAAAGCTGGTGAGGAGGCCGCAGCTGCTGGTTTTGGCAACCGTGGGAGGTGACAGAAGCACAAGCCACATGCTCGTCACCACTGTGCTCAGTCCCCAAAGCCATGATTCCCATGGCTGATAACAACACTTCCCACCAGACCCACACCAAGCCCTCGGTCAGCACTACTTATCTCTGGACACTGGGACTCTGAGATAGTTTTATTTCTACATGAGTATTCTTTTCAACAATAACAAAAATTTGCAATGCAGTCAAACACTGAATTTAAAAAGTCTCTAGGAAAACAAACGTGTGCAAACCTTCAGCAACAACGTCAGCAGTAAAATAATGCACAAAGGAAAAAAATTCTCACATGAAAAGAAAAATACTAGTCTTTTTTTAAATCTTAAAATGGGTTGTAACTAAAAGACTTAGTAGAGATTTTTGTTTTGAATGCTGGTAACATCTTCTTTTCCCCCCCAAATCCATTTTATTTCAAAGGGATTTAAAAAAAAAAAAGAAAATTTCCAAACACATCAATTGGGGCAACAGTGTCCCGTACACTGGGCACTGTCATCCCCAAATCATTCACCCAGAACACAGGACATCTGCATTCAATCATCCGGACAGTACCAGCACAAACCTTTCTCTTCAGTGACCTCAGGGAAATCAGTAGTATAATTGTCTACAATCTGTGTGCCAAGGACTGTCCCCAAAAGATGACACAGGGAGGAGCTCGGGCGGCAGCATCTGCAAAGGGGCTCATGGGACCCCAGTCACCGTCCTTTCCCTGCTTCCCCGGCTCAGTCCCTGAACAGTTGTTTCCCACGTAAGTTCCCACCACGATGGGCAACCTTTGCCAGTGGCCGCCGGATCTTGGATTTACTTTTCCAAATTGTGAGCTCAATAAACCTTTTCTCTCTGTAAGTTAATTGCCCTGGGTGCTCACCGTACAGCGGAGCTGATGAATCCATGTTCCATTTAGTGGGAAGCTCAGAGAACACGGCGCGTTGTTTGAAAGAGAAGGGGACATTTTTCATGTTGTTTGCTGCTCAATAGCTTTTGAACACCCTTCCTCTGGATTTGGAAAGTTTTCCCAATTATAAGTTCAACTTCCCCAAGGCACAAGTTGGAACTAAAGCTGCTATTGTTTCCTGCTGGTTGGGATCAAACACTCAAGGGAAAAGGCAACTCGGAAGGAGGCAAGGTGTGGATGTGGTGGACCAGGAGTCCCTGTCCCGGCAGGCACGGTGGTGGAGGTGCCCCTTTTGGTGGCAGAGTGGGACCATTCCCGAGGGCCCCTGGTGCAGGCGAGGCACCTGGCTAGTGTGTGAGCTTCTTTCTGAGGCTTGTCACGTGGCACAGCAGCAGGGCACAGTCCCTAGCACAGCGCTCCCAGGTGGCCGTCCACTGAACTTAGTCCCGTTCTCAGAAACCTCTGGAAAACCCAGGAAAACTCGAATATCCTCAACCAGAGCTGATTCTATTGCCCGCAGCGACTGTCCCAGCTAAGAAGGTGCTGCTCTGATGCAAGCTATTGAGACCATCTAAACAATTCGAAAAGCATGACCCGAACAGCAAAAGGAGTCAGATTTGGTGCTATTTGTGATTGTTTTAAAAATACCATTTCTAGAGCAGATCATGCGGGATGCAAGATTCTGGTAAGCTCTAAGGGGAACCCGCACCCCAGTACCCCTTAAGTTAGCTAGGTTTCAGGTTTTCAGGAACACAAACATTTACAAAACATGTGAAAACTTTCAGCACTTTGCCCTTATCAAAGTTTTACAACATTGTTCATTCGCTACACACCTCACCTGTACCTCTCAAAATATGCTGTGATTTGAAGTTGTTGCACTGATTCTGTAAATGTGCGAGGTGCTACGCAAGTCAGATAAACGTACGTTTGCTCCTGGAATCAGCACTGAGCACCGAGCAGCCGTCCTTCCTGCAGCCCAATGCCAGCCACAGATCTGGGACTTTCTGGGCCTAGCTTCACTTCTTTGAATTCAATGATCTTGAGCTAGAATAGCTCAATTTAACAAATAAAAATATAACCTATCCAGTGAAATGTGAATCTCAGATAAAGAAGGAATAATTGCCTAGTGTAGGCATATCCCAGGTAACAGCTGCTGGTGAAGACCATGTCAGGTATGTGTATAAAAACTGTACAGAAAATAAACCCAATAGGACTCCATGGTGGGTAAACTACAAGGGATGAGGAAGAGGGAAATGTTAGGGTTTTGCTTCGGCTTCTGGGTTATGCAACTGAATGAATGAATGATAGTGTAACTCACTGGTAAAAACGGAAAATGCAACTAGGCATGGGTGCACGACTGTGATCCCAGCATTTGGGAGGCTGAGGCAGGAGGATCATCATGAGTTGGAGGCCAGCCTGTGTTACATAGTGAATTCAAGGCCAGCCTGAACTATATAGCAAGACCCTACCTCAAAAAACAAACAAAAACAAAAACTAAAAATTACTCAGATTTGGAAAGAAGCATTATGCATTTGAGTATTATGGAAATATTTTGTTATGATCTCAAATTTGCAGTATGTACCAATACCAGTTCTTCCTTGTGAGTTTCTACTCTGTGGAGACTTTAAGGACACCATTACCCTCCCACGATCAAGGTTAGGTGATTAAGTCATCCTGATACCACCTGTGCTCTTGGCTAGTGCCCTGTCTCCACATCTTAGCAGGGCTGCCTTGGTGGCATCTCCCTTCCCAAAGAGGGCACCAGACAGCAAGTTCCCAAGTTTTCTCGGTAAAGCTGAGACAAACTCTGGGCTAGGACACAGGTCATATTTCTAAACTGACTGTGATGAAACAGTCACCAGAAATCTTGACTTAAGAAGAAAACTGAGATCTCATTCCAGGAAAAGTGTTGTAAATATCACTGTTTGTCGTGGAAGTGGGGTTTGGGAGCACGTCCAATGCCTACTTAACATCCTCAGAAAACATTTTTGGCATAGAACACTTGAGAAATAGCCCATCTGCCTCTCCTTACTGCCCAATCCAGAACAGATAGCTTTTGGTGATATGAAAGTCTTTTTCTCAAGGTGTATCCTTTTATACTTAGTACCCCCCACTAGACAGGAAGTTCTTGAGGGCAAGAACTATCTTCAGATCATTTCTAATGCCCAGCAGGTGGAGGCAGGTTCTGCACAGGGACTTCCTGGGCTAGGGCTAACCAAATGGGTGGCTGTGCCCACCAGTGAAACCTTGTCCTGCCTGTCTGTTGGTGGCTTCCTTTCCAGTGTAAGTTCTATAACTGTCCAGCTATATTTATAGGTACATGTGTCCTTTCCTTACTAGACATTAATCCTTGTAGTCTTAAGTAATGGAATTTAACCCATAGCCCAAGTCTTTCAGTTCTAAAGTAACTTTTCTTACATATCATGGGACCCGTGTCTTAATGTCCCATGAGAAAGCAGATCACACACAATCACGGTGAGTTCAGAGATGGTTTCTGCCCTGATTCTGCTTATCAGGCAGTTTACCACACAGGATGCTCCTGGGCTGAAACCACTAGTGTGTGATTTCAGGAGCCTTTCCCAGATTGGATACAGGCAATCTTGTCAAAGCAGAGCAGAAAGATGACACAAATAAAGTAGGGATTATTAGTCCAAAGGGCTGAAAGATGCCCCATCAATGGCTACCATCTGAGACATTTATGGAATCTGTCTAGCCCACTTACGACATTATGAGGAAATGTATCTCCATCCATTGTCAATTATTTTTTGAGCACCTATTACCTACAAGACATGGCATTAGGCACACAGAAAGGAGATGGCACACAGTTACTGTCCCTGTAGTCACTGAGATGACATCCACCCATCTGGGATAAGCACTAAGTTTCCAACTGATGTGGAAAATTCCAAATGTGAGAGAAAAATTTGTTTCTGTCTTAGGAGCACACAATCTTTCAACAAATTCTCAAAAATTACGTAGGCCACAGTTAACCACGTAATGTCAGCAACTTGTTACATAATAACAGCACTTTATCATCTCCCAAGTGTCACCCACCCATTCTGTGTGAATTCCTACTGTCTTTGTCAAGACTGAGAGAGCAGAAGAAGAGGAGAGAGGGTAAGGGCAAAAGCAGGGTATCTACCCCTAGGAACCCTATACACATAGAGATGAGTCACCTGTATGTGACGGTTTGGTCTGTAAATGCCCCCAGAGCCCCCATGCTGAAGGCCTGGTTGCCAGCCTGTGGTCCTGCTGGGAAGTGAGGGGCCTTTGAGTGGTGAGGCCCAGTGAAAGGAAGTTGGGTCACTGGGAATGCACTCCTAAAGAGGACACAGGGGCCCTGGCTTTTTCCTTTACTCCTTGCTTCCTTGTTACCACAAGGTGTGATGCTACACACTCCTTGCCATGAGGTACCGAGGTGTCACGGGCCCCCCAGCTGACCATGGACTGAACCCTCTGAAATCATGATCCAAAACAAATCATTTCTCCCTCGACATCAACTCTCATGTATCTTGTCACAGTGACAGAACACTGACTAACACACTACAGGAGGCAGCACACAAAGGCATCAACATCCAGGAATCCTTTAGTAAGAATCCGAAAAGATGGTCCTGCGAGAATGTTGGAGAGAAGGGATAAATCGGCCCAGGAAGGACCTAAAGAGGAACTCAGGGACTCTGGGCCCAAGAAGTGGAAAAGACCACAGGCAACGTGAATTACCAGGGAGAACTAAATACAGAAAAAAAGCAGACGTCAAAGGGATCTCGGTGACATGCATGGATAAATGAATGATTAGAGTCAGAATGAACAATCTGGAAGGAATCTGAGGTATTTAATCCAACTACCTGGTTCACAGGTGAAAAATCTGAATTCTGGAGACAAGTGATATATCCAAGGTCACACGCGGACCCTGGGGATTTCTTAACAACTAATTTTAACTAAGTTTAGATAATGGAGGAGTGAAAAACTCATGATGTGTTAAAGGCAAACTTAACCTTCTTTGTGATGTTCCAGAGGGGTGGCCTTGAGATCTGGAAGAGCAGCTCTTTCTGGATTTAAAACACTCGCTGTGTACTTCGCAGCTATTCCACTGGAATGGAAATGACAGCTTCCTAATTATTTTCTCTGTGGAAGCCTTTGCTCAAAGACACTTTCACCTTTTTCTGCAGATAGCAATAATCATTTTCATTACCTGAAGGATTTAACACAAGCACAAATAAATAAATCAGCTACCCATAAAATTGTGCTTTTAAAAACAAAATCGTATCTGAACTATCTAGACAAGTTTTAAATTGTCATGCAATTCTGTGCCGCTTTCAAGAACGGGTGAAAATCGCAATAATGCAAATGTTTATCCCAAGTTTTAAGAGGCCACGCGGCATGAAATTCCGTCAATCTTTTGCGTTCTTGCGGGAAATGCCAAGGCATCAGCCACGTTGGGCAGTCATTTCTCTGTGAAGCAGCAAAGCTGTGGGGTTAGGGGTTTGTTTTGTTTTGACTTCAAGAACTTTTTAAAAAAGAATATGTGCATGAAAACTGTAGGACAGGAAAACCGTTGCAGAAGAAGGAAATGAACTGGAAGCCTTTGAAGAAGGAAATGAACTGGAAGCACGGGGTGGAGAGGAGACCGAGGAGACCGAGCAGAGCCGCCAGGGCTGCTGTGTCTGCTCTGCTGCCAGGGGGGCCTAAGCCCCGGGTGGTCAGATGCCAGCCTCTGTCCCGCAGTGTTTCAAACATCTGTCCCCTACAGATGGGGGAGTCAAGTGACTAAACTCTACACCCAGCATCACACCACAGGCTTAAATACACCCACTGCAAAAGAACAAAAAAGAAGAAACTGCAAAGAGCCAGATTTGGGGACAGGGCAAGGACAAATAAACTTAGTCACATCTGAAACAGCCATTCAAACACTCCTAGCTGCCTGCTCTCTGCGAGGTGATCCGCCGCATGCTAGGGCCACTGAGTCACACACAGCTTGTTGTGGCCCTGGGGAGCTCACCATACACAGGGGCTGGGCAGGGACAAGGGCCGGTGGGCACAGGACCCAGTGGCCACGTATGGCACGTGGTCTGCTCCATCTGCTGGCTATGAGCAAAGCAGCCTCAGCAGAGGCCCAACCTGCTCGAGTTTCTCTCCTGTGGCTGGAGGTGGGCTGCGGGATGAGGAGGATGAAGAAGAGAAGGCGGCCCAATGAGAAAGGAGGTCAAGGGCGGTGGCGGCCCAAGCAAGGGACACACACACACACACATGTGACACCGCCTCACACATGGTAGGGGCTGTGAGGAGTTCTCAGAAGCGTGGGGAGGAGGCAGACAAAGAAATTCAGGGACAAACGGGTGGAAAGCGCAGAGGGGAAGCGTGACAGAACCACATGTCGGTGGCAGGATCAAGCTCGTGCCTGGGAAGGGGGCATGGGGCGGGAGACACTGGGGACAGGAGCCTGAGGGAAGAGTTACACGGGCAACGGTGCAGGAGCAAAGGACAGAACACGTTGTGCAGCAAAGGTCAGAGGACAGACAGTCAGGCAGGAGACCATGCTAGCAGGACCCCTGGACTCCGAGGTAACGCTCATTTCTTCAGGCAATTGTGCCCTATAAATACTGAATCCTGAAACTACTCTTGCGTGGGCCCAGAGATCTGGGAGGCAGGGTATACGAAGATGCAGTCCAAGCCCTTTATAGCTTTGTCCGGCGGGTGGTTTCAAAATAATGATAAGGCGTGGCAGAACAGGTGCATGGGTTAAGAGCGCCGTGTAGGAGAAAAAGGAAAGGCATGCTGAGCCTGAGGCCCGGAAATCCTCCAGGAAGATAAGGGCATCTGGGACGGCTTAAGGAATAAGAGGCCTGACAGGTGGAGGCCGGAGGGAAGGCGTCCCGACCCGTGGGGACACAATGACTGGGAACACGCAGGCACAAAAGCTGGGGTGTTCAGAGGCAGCACGTGGTCCAGTTTCTCTGGAAAAGCACATTTATGCCAGCATTTAACTTTAATAGCTCTATCGGAGAATAATTCACACTCTTTTCTCCCATTTCTCACTATAGTTTCCAGAATTTTAATAACAGAAGCATGCAGTACACATTCCTTCTGTCTAGCTGCTTTCACAGAGTAACTGTTTTGAAATGCCTGCATTCCGCTGTGTGCGCCCGTTCACTCTCTACCACCGCTCACTTAATCGTACGATCTACCACCGTTTATCTGTTCAGCCCTTTGATGGCCATCTGGGCTGATTCCAGCTTTTGGCTGCTACAAATCACAATGCTATGAATATTTTGTGCTTTTGTTTGGAAACACACTTTCATTTATCATCAATAAACAACCAGGAGCAGACTGCTGGTTGGCTTAGTAAGTGAGAAGGCACTTCCACGCTGTCAGAGGGGTTTGACCAACTTTCCTTTGAAACCAAAGTGCGTGAAGGTTCGAGTTCTTCCACCTTCTTGCCAGCACTTGGTATGCTCAGTCCTTTTAATTTAGCTGAATTCAGGTGTCTCACCGAGGCTCTGATTTGCATGTCTGCAGTAAATCCGGATGTGGAACATCTTTTTATGTGCTTATTTGCTATGCACTCATCTTCCATGGTGAAATGTCTGCATAGATTTTTGGGAGCAGGGACTGAACCCAGGGCTTTGCATGGGTCTCATCCATGCAAATTTTTTTCTAAATTTTAAGACAGGGTCTCACTAAGTTGTCAAATTGCCCAGGGTGGTCTCAAATTTATCATCCCTTTGCCTTAACCTCCCAGACTGCTGGGATTACAGGTGCAGCCACAACACCTGGCAATTCTTTCTAAAAACTGCACGGAACCTGGGCACAGTATACAGAGAATACACATGATTTATCAGATGCAACGAAAACACAAATATTTTGTCCAAACTGTGTTTTCATTCTCTGAAGAATAAAAGTGTAAAAGTTTTTTCTTTGTTTTATATCAATTTTTCTTAAGGTATATGAGTTGGGTGCTATATCTAGAACTTTTGCCAACTCAAATGCACAGAATGTTTCAGTTTTCTCCTAGAGTTTCTGGTTTTATATTTAGGATGATGAAATATTTGAAATGTTACACACGGTGCAAGGTGTAAAGTGAAGCTCATTTCTGTTTTGCAGTTGAATGTTCAATTTTCACAGCACCGTTTGTTAGGAAGATTCTCCTCTCTCCACTGAATAGCTGTTGCACATCTAGTGAAAACCAGTTGCCCATGTATGTGGACTCAAATCACTTTTGATAGCAATACACCTGTTTCAATTACTGTCACTTTATAAAATGCTGGAAATGAGGTGGCATTAGTCCTCTGACCCAGATCAATGGGACAAGCTGCTGTCTTAGAATAGAGGCCTTCTTCTCTGTACGCGTGTTTCTATTTGACATTATTTTCTTTCCACCTCGAGGTTTCCTTTAGCATTTTTTTTTCAGTGCAGATTTACTGCAGTAAGTTTGTTGAGCATTTCAGTCTTCATGTCACCTTAATTTCTGAGGGATACTTTTGTTGGGTATATTCTAATTTGACAGGTTTTTTTCCCCCCTGTATATTGGAACGTGTTGCTCAAATTTTCTCAGTGCATTGCTTCTCATGATAAATCAGCTACAGGGTCCTCTCCCCCACCCAACCCACTGCACTAGTCCGAGGATAGAACTCGAGGCCTTGTGCGGCCAGGAAAGTGTCCACCACTGAGCAGCCTCCCAGGTCCTGTCCAGGTTTCTCCCAGTCACTGCTGTTGAACACTGTGATTATGAAGCAACTGGGTCTCATTTGGGTCATATTCCTTACACTTCAGGATTATTAAGCTTCTGCAGGCCTGTGGATTTATAGGGTTTTTAAAATCAGTTCAGACATTGTTTATTTCAGTGTCTTTCTGTCCCTCATTTCCCTTGAGGACTTGGGCTTAACCCTAACAGGCTGCTTCAGTGTGTCGCACTGTTGGCTGATTCTGTGTTTATTTAGAGACAATAATTTTCTGTGTTTTGCTGAGAAAACTTCCTATTACTAGGTCTTGTCTGCCATGAATCTCACTCACTCTTTCTCATTCACACATTATGATTTTCACCTACAGAAGTTTGATTTGGTTTTTAAAAAAATAACTTCATGTCTTTACTTTTTAACTATATGGAATGCAGTTACACTAACAGTTGTTAGTGCTTATGTTGGATTAGTCTAACATCCGTATCAGTTCTGGGTCAGTTTTAATGGAGTGGTTTTCCACCATATCATGGATCATGTTTTCCTAATCTATTGCATGTCTAGTGATTTTTGAGTAGATGCCAGATGTTGTGGATTTTAACTTAATGAATGCTAAATATTTTTATATTCCTAAAAATATGCTTTTGTGTTTTCCCCCGTGAGACACAGTTAAGTTACTTGGGAAGCACTTGATCTTTGCAGGTGAGCTTCTAAGCTCTCTTAGGAGGAGCAGAGTGGTATTCCCCTAGGGAGGTGCTTCTGTGCAGGGGTGAGGGACCCTTCTCACATCTGGCAGGAGAAACACTGGAGGGCCCTTCCCACGAACCATAATATCTGGCAGGAGAGACATCGTTCTCAGCCTTGTGTGAGGACGGAGTTCTGTTACCTCCACCAGCCCTCTGGGGAAGCTTCCTCTTGGCATTATATAGTTTTCACCAGCACACATAGTGATCAGTACTCACAGGACTCCCTGGGACCTCTTCAACTCCCTGTAATTCTCCCTGTGGCTCCTCACCCCGTCTGGGATCTGCCTTGTAAATGCCGGCTGTTCTGGACTTCTGGACCTTCGGCTCTGTCTTCAGTGGAGTCTGCTGAGCTCTATTACAGTTCCCTCCCCCACCTCGGCCAAGGCCAAACACTCTTTAAGACAGTAAGCCTGGGGCATTGCAAAGGTCATCTGCTTGTTTCCTGTCCCTCCAGAGTCACCGGTGATGTCCAAGGCCTTGAGCACCACTGTGTCACAGAGCTTGCCGGGCTCTGTTTCAGGCAGGAAGGTAAATCTAGCTTCTATTACTCCAGCTTAGTCAGAATGATCATCTTCACCCTGTGTTTCAAGATACAGTCTGCTCAGCGTGGCGGCCTATATTACACAGGCATTTATTATCTAACTAGACTGCAGTCACTGCAGGTCGGTTCCAAAGCATTTACTGAGGAGTTACTATGTACCAGGCACTACACTTGTGCAGAGCAATCAGTCCCAAAGGCATTGCTGGCATCAGATTACAGATGCAGATAATTAAAAGGGATCAATTACCGAGCTGGTATATTATCTATGCTTTTAATACCCCTGCCCTCCTCCTGGCTCCTGCGAAGACAATCACTAGTTCATCACCAAGGACAGCTGGAGGAAACAAGAAACTCAAACCACACGATTTTATAAATTTTAAGGAGCCCTAGTAACAGACTTAGGGGCAGAAGTTGAAACTCTAGGGGGAAATGCTTTATGCTGACGAGCTATAGATTTCTCAATTTCTTGCTCTGAACTCTACTCCCATAATAATGACAGAAAGCTGGTTTGGCTTCAGACAGGAGAATGAAGTGTCACATCTCCCTGCCCTAGGACCAGGGGGATGATGCAGGCTGCAGTCGGGGCACAAGACTGATGACATCACGGGGTTGGCTCACCCGTAACCTCTAAGGTGACCCCACCTTTGCGAGGAGCATTTCATAAAAAGTCGACTTTTCTTTTTTTTTTTTCTTTTCTTTTTTTTTTTTTTAATTTAAAAGAGAATAAAACAAAAGGGGGCAGTACAGAGCAGATCAGAAGAGGACAACATAGGCAACACAGTACTTTACATTAAGTCAACTGGACATCAACAGTATCTAACACCATATCTCTTACTCTGCTACAGTTGAGCATAGTTTCAATTACAATAATATCAAACATAACACAGTAGTATAAAGCCATGCATATAGTGAAAGAATTCCAGGGCTTTCTGAACCGAATAACAGAAAATGATCAATGGGTATTATAATATCTCATTTTTGATAAAAAAGCAAAAAATTTGTTTGAACTATCACACATATTCAAATTCCAATAAGACACAATGTGGTAGATAGAACCAACAGTAATAGAACAAAAAAAGCATGGTAGGACTTCTAAGAAGGATAATATTAAATCAGCAATAGCTGTCATAATGTTTTCTTCAAAACAGCTGTTCATATCATCACGTATGATATAGTCAAACAAAACAGGA
>PVJX010042356.1:0-14188 GCA_004027295.1 Dolichotis patagonum
TGTGTTTTGTGTGTGTGTGTGTGTGTGTGTGTGTGTGTGTGTTGTGTTGTGTGTGTGCGCGCTCACATGAGTGAACCGGGGAACTGGGCTTGTTCGGCTGGCCGAGCACATTCTGAAGCTGGCGCTAAAGAGCTCACTGGCCGGGGCGGGAGCGAGGACGCTGATTCTCCGAGAGCCTGGTTTGGAAGACTGTCTTTCATCAGGATGGTGGTGTTAACCACCCCGGTCAGATCCGCGCACACTTTGTTCCTTTGTCTGTCCCTCTCTGATCAGTGGCAGCCGGGGACCTTTGTGTTTCCGACTTTCCAGCCGCTGCTCTGCAGCTTCCTGAGGAAAGATGACAGTGCTGAGGGGCCGGGACGAATCCCCGAGGACTCGCTCGGCAAACATTTGCCATTGGAGGCCAGACACCGTCACCGGGCAGGGCCCGCTGGGCACCACGCTGCCCACTCCCGGCAGAAGCCACTCCTTCCCACCACTGTCCCTGGGGCTGACGGAGTGGCACCTGGACTGGAGCCTGAGTCCACACAGAGTCCGGTCAGGCTGTGGACCGGGGAGTGGACGTGCCCAGAACCAAGTCAGGGCAGAGGGCTGAGGCCCATGGCTGCAATCTCTGCTACTCCGGGAGGAAGCGAAAGTCCACTCTCAGAGCATGTGCTGGACACCTGGCTTGATGCCTCCCAGGCTCTGGTCAGATCCCTCTGCTGTGCTGTCCCTGTCCTCAGAGGAAGCAAGTGGCCCCCGGCCTGCGTCACAGTTGGAAGCTGGAGGAACTTTGGGAGGGTCATGGGAAGATGTTAGGTCCCTGGGGACATTCAGTCCTGGTCCCTGAAGGGAACATGGGGACCCTGGTCTCCTCCATGCTCCTCTGCCTCTGAGTGGTCAGGAGGCAAGCGCACTGTCCCCTCCATGATGCCCTGGGTCCCCATAGCCAGAGCAATGGGCTGGGAGCTCTGAAGCTGTGAGCCCAAATGAACCTTCCCCACTCCACGTGACTCACGGGGACCTTGTCACAGTGACAGGACACAGATGTTGTACCAGAGCAGGCAGCGACTGCCCTGTCACCCAGGGAGCGGGTGTACCCCAGGAGTCAGACTGAGCCCACACTGCTGAGACGGAGAAGGAAGCAGACCTCGCACTCCAGGAAATGAGGGTCACTGCAAGCACAGAGGGCGGGAGGCGACGTGGCCTTGTAGCTCTGTGTCCTTGGCTTCGCAGAGCACAGCCTGGCAGAGCCAGGCCCTGATGGTCTCCAGGAGGCTCAGCCACTCCCCACGAGGGGCTCGGAGAGCCTCACTCCACAGGGAGGGCCAAGCAGCCCAAGGGGACGGCAGGGAAGAGGGCAAAGGACGCAGGGCCAGCGCCACTGGGTGGCATGTGGCAAGTGGACCAGGGGTCCATCCCAGCCTTCCCTGTGGCTTCTCCCTCAGCGGCCTGGCCCAGAGTTGACCCAAGGTGCTCCCGGTGCTGGTCATCTCAACAGACAGCGGTGACCACGGGAGCAGCCTCGTCCTCTGCTCCCATCCTCCCCTGCACAGATGAGCAGTGGCTTCACTGAAGCCCCTGGGGAAGAGCTCTGGGGCAGGTGACATCCCTGGGGTTCTCGGCAGTCACACGGGGACCAACAGGAGCAGCCAGAACCTTCCTGCGTGTCGGGAAGGAGGGACGCCCGAGTGGCACTCAGGGCACTCGGGCTGGGTGGGAACAGGCAGGGTCTGAGCCCGGCCTCACGGTTTCTGGTGCTGAAGCTGTCACTGGGATCCCCAATTCTGCTGGGTTCCCTCAGGGGACAGCAAGCTCTGTCCCTTTCCACTGCGCATGTCTCCCTTCCCAACAAACTTGTCCTGGCTCTAATGGAATACAATGCAGACAGAGTTAATACTGGATCTTAAGGGTTGTTAAACCCGTGTTATAATGTTCACATTGCAAAACGCTAAGAATAAGCAAGTCTCTGCATCTGGAAATTGGGTTTAACAAATGTGTCTGGTGACTGAGAGGGGTGCACTGTTATGGTTGCTACATTGTGTCGACTCGAGAAGTCTAAAGGCTTCACTACCTAACTCAGCAGTCCTGGGGTGCAGAGGACACAACCTGACCTAAGATGGTGTTCATTGTGCTAACTTGAGAAGTTGGGAAGTTTAACTAAGTGACCCAGCTGGAGGCCAAGGTCCTCACTTCGTAAACTTCCTGAGCCTGTGCAAGAGGAGGGCATGGAGATGGTGTGAGTTCTACACCGGTCCGAGGGCAGCTAGTTTACTTACAGTATAAGGGAGGAAAACAGGCTTGTTCCCCCGCCACCTGCCCTTTTGCTCTGGCTGCTTCTGCTGTCTTCTGCTGCCTTGAAGTGTTGCCTCTCTGCCATGCACCCTGCCTCGAAGCCAGCTGACGGTGGACTGGAACCTCCACAAACCGCAAGCTAAATAAACCTTTCCTTCCTTGACTGTGGGTGTTGGGCATTTTGTCTCAGCGATAAGAGAAAAGTAATCAAGACAAAACTCAACTCAGCAAGGCACAGGAGTCTTGGGATGAGCAGACCTGTGCTGAATTCCGCCTGTGCATGGACAGACGTGTGGCCTTGAGTCAGATGGACGGCCCTGAGAGCCTGGGTCTCACCCTTCTAGGACAGGCACTGTGCCACCTTTCTCGGGTGCCCCGAGCTCTCTCTAGGCCCCATCCTGTGGGCTGGATACTGGTGTTTCCAGCCACCCTGGACCATGATTTCATTTAAATCACATGGGCCCACATCGTGCTGATTAATAATTCACAGGACCATTGTGACAGGAATGCACAACAATGTGACAATGGAAGTCACTCTTGGGGACACAGCCTTGAGTCACTGCATCCACTCTGGATTCCTGGGGGGCACCATCCCCCACCCCACCCCCACTTTTCAGGTTCATGCTTTGCTGGAGGTTGCCTGGCTGCCAGCAGGTGACGAGGATGCCAGCGTCAGGGACGCTGTGGGGGCACTGCTCCCCGTCCCCAGCCCACCCCAGCTACCTCTTTTGATCTGATTTATTGATTGGGTTTCTGTGTGTGATTTTGTTCTGCAAAAAGCCTTTGATATCTAAAAACTTGTTCCCCCAGCTTTGCTTTCATCCTATCACCGTTACCCCAACACACAGACACGCAGACACACACACACACACACTCACGATCATGAGCAAAGGTGGAAAGGGGCCATGAAAGGAAGGCTTTGGGGAACCCGGGAAAGATTCCTCCTCTGGTTCTGGGCGGGGCAGCTGCCCACATCCCCAAGAGGTTGCTTGGTCTACAGTGGACACAATCCCACTGGCCTGTTCTGGGATCTCTTCATGGTCATCAGCACAGGGCTTAGAGCTGATGGGGACCCAGGACCATGCACCTGTCACCCCCAGCCCATGACATCACTGCGTGCCCGCCACAGCCCCCCAGGGGGGCTCTCGGGGCGTGGGAATTGGCAGGGGGCAGACAGGTCCTCAGGGCTGATCCTCATCTAAGGGACCAACTCGCCCAGCTGCCCAGGTCAGAGACAGAGCACCCAGGAAAAGACCCCGCATCCCTGGCCTGAGCCTCAGTGTCCAGGTAGCGAGAAGGCAAAGGACCCTGCCTGCCCAGCTCCAGATCACCCAGGGAAGGGGCACAAACCCAGAACTGTCAGCACGTCCACGCTGCACCTGGAACTAGTGCCACCTGTCTGGACAGAAACACCGCCAGGGTCCTCACTGCCACCCCAGGCCCCACCACTGTCTGCTTTGGCTGCCTGGCTGGCAGCAGCCCCTTGACCGGCAGTGGCCCCGACTCAAGGACACGGGGTGATCAGCCGGAGCCTCAGGCTGTCCCAGCCCCTGTGGTGTCCCCAAGGTCTGTCCACAACAGCGGGGACTGCTGGAAAGAACAAAGACCCAGGGTGAAAGCTGGGATCATAGAGGGCTGTGTGAGAGCCCAAGGAGGGTGGCCACACACCAGAGCAAGAGCCGAGCGTGCCGAGCTGGGGACACAGAGGAGACCCAAGCCCTGCCTTTGCAGATGAGGAAACCGCCTTGGAGATGCCAAGAACTGTCACCAGGGACACAGCTGGTGTGGGGTGAGCCAGACCCTGAGCTCCTGGATCCTGAACTGCAGAACTAAAAATGCTGCTCAGGGTGCCCTGCATTTCTCCCACAGGGAACTCCTACACACCCTTCAACAGCCAGCTCAAATATCTGTTCATCTATGGAGCGCTCTGTGTAATCCCCCAGTATGGTTCCACAGCAGTTGACACACAGCTCCGCTTAAGAACTTGCTCTTCCTTGGAACCGTGGTTAATGAGTCTCCTTGGGCTGTAAGTTCTTTAAGATAGGCATGGGGTTCTATTTGCACCCCAACCAACCAGCGAGGCATGTGTGGAGCTCTGTCAAATGGAGAGAGGGGTGGGTGTGTGTATGTGAGGGTGGGTGGGTGGGTAAATCCACTTGTATACGATGGCAGAGCACAGAGATGAAGGGCCCGGGGCGGGCGCGTGGACGGATGGGCGGGTGGATGGGAGATGTGCACGTGTGTATTCGGATGGAAACACGCGTGGCTGAGCAGAGGCAGAGCCCGTAACTGGGTCAGTGAACGTGCAGATGAGGGCACATAACGGACGCTGTGCGCCTGGATGGGTGAACGGACGGTGGTTGGTTGGACAGATGGATGGTTAGCTGGGTGGATGGAGACAGATGAATGGCTAAACGGCTAAGTGGAAGGGTGGATCCAGGGGTGCACGGGCAGTTGGACGGATGGATAAAAGGAGGGCGCGGGTGGGAAGGAAGGAGGGAAGGAGGGAGGGAGGAAGGGAGGGATGCATGGATGGACTAGAGATCTGTCACTAGACTATTTAACTTTGCTGTGGCCTTGTGTCCCACTAGCTGCTGGACCATCACTGGGCCGGGCCTGGGCTCTGCCAGGTGGGGGGCACCCCCAGAACGCTCAGGAGCAGCACGGGCTGCACACACATGAGGCTGCCCGGGAGGCTGGCACGGTCTGCAGTGCCGTGGGGCTCCCTTGCCAGAAATCACTTCCCAAGTGTACGTCAAGGGGACATAATTTCCACATGGCTGGTTTTAAAACCAAGTAATTAAATGGTTTTACAGTCAGTTTTAAAAACAAGTGCTTGAAGTTATGAGCATAAAGCATGTCTCTGCAATGCCAACTTGTTCTGTTTCAGCATTTCCAGCGCAATGGATTTTATAATTAAGCAGCAAACATCCACCCAGGGCTAAGGCCAGGCTGTGGAGCTCCGCTGCTGGCCTGGGGTAACCCAGCCAAGCTCAGGGGTCGGGGCTGCCACAGGCCGGGATCTGGGTTCCTGGGGGCGGGGTCTGACGAGGACACAGGGAAGCCGGGGCTTGAGCCGTGTGCGCGCGCGCGCGCGCGCATGCGCGTGAGCAGCAGCCCCCCACACACACATACACCCGCCTAGGTTGCGGGGAGGCGTTGCTCCCAGTCCAGCCTGGAAGCCAAGGATTATAGAACCTTGCAGCTAAGACCGATTCCTACCTGGGCCCTGCCTCTGGGTATGGGGCTTGGGTCACTGGCAGGCTCGACTGCACGCCGGGAACTTGTTCCCGGGGGACTGGAGCGCGGGAGGGGCAGCTAAGGCCGCCAGCTAACACAGGACCTCCAGTTAAATTTGAATTTTCCACAAATGAATATGTATTTATTATAAAAAAATCCCAAGCATCATATAATGTTAGTCTAGGTATGCAATATTTGTGATGTGATAAAAATAATTCATGGCTCATATGAAATTTAAGTCTAACTCTGCTCTTTTAACAATATTTTTTTTTGAGACATCTGGCAACCTGTCAGCGTGCCTGGCAGTGAAGTAACTCAGCCTGCTGGTCCCCTGCCCAGCAGTGGCCCTGCCCTGTCCACGGTAAGCGCTGGGCAGGTCTGTGAGGACAGAGGGACCGGCTGGTCCCCAGGTAAGAGCGCCACGCACAGACTCCCGGTGCTGCTCGCGTGGTCAGAGATGCACCCTCGTCTGGACAGCAGTGGCCCCTGGGCCCCGCCGGCAACGGCTCCATTATAGGAGGACAAGGATGTCCCAGCCTCTGGGCCAGGGCAGCCCACTGCAGGGATTTCAGCCCTGTGTCCACCCTCAGAGTCCTGTGCAGGGCACAGGCCGCCCAGCGGTGAGTGGAGGCCTGGTCTTCAGGGTTCAGTGCCAGACGGGAGGGTTCTTGGGCCTTTCGCTCACTGCTGCGTCCTTTGAAATCAGGGCTGGCATGTGAGGGGCAGGCAGTGGGGCCGGCTCTGGGCCCAGCCTTACCTAAGTTATGGACCTCACCCCAGAGGCCCGTGGCTGGACTGAGCTGGGTGTGGAAACAGTGCAGACTGGTGTGGAGTGGGGGAGGTGGGTGGATACAGGCATGGACGGGGTGGGGGATGCATGGACGGGGCGGGGGAGATGGATGGACGGAGTGGGCGGGGAGGAGGGGAGATGGGTGGATGGAGGAGGGGTGGACAGGGCTGTCAGCCACTGTGGAAACAGCCTGAGCTTGTATTGCTGCCCCCAGCATTCTCAGCAGGGTCCCTGCAGTGCCACAGCTTCCTGGCTCTCAGGTCACTAGGGACAGAGTGACAGCCACAGAAACTTGCTGGACTCTTCTGCCCCTCGGCCCCACACTCCCGCTCTGCCTGTCGCATTGGCTGAGTGACCTGGCGCCTCCTTGAGGTCCTCTTGCATGGTGTGTGAGTGTGCACGTGTGTGTGAGTGTGCACGTGTGTGAGTGTGCACGTGTGTGTGAGTGTGCACGTGTGTGTGTGCACGTGTGTGTGTGCACCCGTGTGCTGTATGAAGGTGGCATATTAATAGGTCCATCTTACGACATGTTTCTAAGGCTGCCTGTCACTCCCTACAACAATAAGTAGGCCCTTAAGGGGACAGATGTCCCCAGAGTTTGCAGGCCCTGGTCCCTGAGTCCCAGAAGAGGCGCCGTGGCCATGGGGGTGGCCTGGGTGGGGCCTTCGGCAGGGGTGAGGAGTACCCAGCGCCATACTCCTTGGCAGGGAGTCACCCCAGACATGAGACCAGGGGGCAGAGCAGGCTGAGCTCCCAGGGGGCTCAGCTGGGGCCTCTGCCTGTGCTGGCCCTGTCCCCCCCACACCCCTCGCAGAGGCACAGTGGAGACACTGGTGGCCAGGACACAGCAGCCTGTCCTCCTGGAGGCTGCTGGAGGGCACAGCAGGGCGCCAGGCTGCAGAGATGTGGAGGAGGACGTGGTGTCCTGTGCCTGCTGGGAGAGCTCTCCTCCGCCCTCTCCTTCCTCTCAGACCCCATCTGAGGTCCATCCACCCCCACAGCCTCTGCACACCATCCTGGATTCCTGTCATGTCTGTCTGGGGAGCTCGCCGGCTCTCTGACAAAATCTCAGGCAGGTGGTGCAGGGTTAGGGTTAGGGTTAGGGTTAGGGTTAGGGTTAGGGTTAGGGTTAGGGTTAGGGTTAGGGTTAGGGTTAGGGTTAGGGTAGGTTAGGGTTAGGCTTAGGGTAGGGTCAGGGTCCAGGTCCGGGTCCGGGTCAGGGTCCAGGTTAGTATCCCCACAACCCCTCCAAACCAATGGTTCACTCAGACCCTTGTGTGTCACTTCTCTTGGGTCCCTTCTCTACGCAGCATACCTGACATGGCACGTGAGGGACACGGAGGGTGTGTGCAGAGGGCAACACCAGGCCAGTTTTTTTGTGGGGGTTAACTTTTATTTTCAAGGAAATATGGAATGCACACCCACACATACAGCCTTCCTATGTATGAAGCCTGCCCACCAGACACATATTGTGAGAACTGTCTGTGAAAGCACAATGAAGCTCTGCTAGCCCATCCATGTCACTCCAGCGGGTATCCCTAGATTCCCTGCAATTGTTCTGTCCACTTACATAATAAGTGGTTTGAACCTGTGGTTTCAAGCTAAACTCTCCATTTCTAATCACCTGAAAGGCTCATCAACCCATCACTGTCAGTGAATGGGCCTCAAAAAGTCCCTTTCATTCCAGCAGTATTTACTGAGCACCTATTAATGCCTACCACCATAGTGGTACTTCAAAACCTTGTCTGTAATAATCTGTCCCTTTTACAGATGCAGATACCATTAGGAACCATACAGAATCAGTTATAGACAGCATCGAATCTGTCATGCTGTACAAGGTCAATATGCTAGCAAATGTGTATGTCAGCACATAAAGGCTGTAAATGTTAGAAATCTGGCACACCAAGTCTTACAAAACCTCACATAATCCTACAATGGCCTATCATCTTCTAACTGATAAGATAAAAGATGATAATCTGTTACTATCCACACAGATATCCCATTAAGACTACTGCTAGTCTAGCGGGATAAATTAGAAAATATGCTTGTATAATCACAGGTCATGCAAGATTAGTACAAACTGAGAAGCACCAGATTTGCCATGGACTCTTCTCTGGGGCTCGGCACCTCGCCCAGTGTGTGTGTGTTGGTTGGACTGATGAATAAAGACTTAAATATGGACCTTTACTAAGACCTTAAAACGGACAGAAAAAAGGAAAGAAAATACCTTATCCATCTTAGAAAAACATAAGCTTCCAAAACCAACACGCAAGAATGAAATCCTGTTATTCTGGACACCCTGGGTAGACCTGGAGGACATTGTATTAAGAGAAGTTAGATTAAAAAAGACAGATGCCAACGGAGAAAAGAGAGGAAAGGAAGCAATAGATATAGAAATACAGCTAGATAGGAAGAATAAGTTGAGCATTTTATAGCATAGTAGCGTAACTCTCACTTATAACAACTTATTACATACGTCTAATAGCAAAGAGGAGCCCAAAAAGCTTGAAACGCTAAGCACTCTGATTTGATCATCTCACACTGTACGAATGTGTTGATTTCTCATCTATACAGCTATCATGTGTAAATTAATAAAAAATGTTTAAATGGATAATTGAAGATTATAAATCGTTTGGGGTCATCTGTGCTTGAGAGTCCCAAATTTTAGAATTCCACGGAAAAGTAATGATAACCTCAAAAATTCTGTTATTTTGACATATAAGGAAATGAAAGAAACCACTGTAGCCCCTCATGGCCACTTTTATAAGACAACATATTTTAACACAAAAAACATAGGAAAGCCATGATTTCAGAATTACAGAGGTTCCTTCCAATGGATGTTCTTCCAACATCATTTTACGTGATGTCTGAGGACTGATGAACACATGGTAATGGGCCAAAGTGGACCACAGGGTAGTGGGGGAGCCACAGTCCCCTTTTCCGATGCAGCACATACAAATAACCGATTCCTTTTTCTACTCATGTGATTGTTTCCCTCCAAAACCTTCATGGTGCCTCAGCACCACACAAAGAAAACCGCCTTCTCCAACAGATTCTGGCTTCTCTCTCCTGGGTGTTCCTGAAGCAGAGGAACCCCTGGATTCGGCTGAGTCCTTGCTATCCAAACTGAAACCAGTGCCATGAGTTTCTGAAAGCCATGTCTAATCAGGATCATTTGAATTATTAAAACTCCACTATAATTCACCATCAATTTCTTATTGGAGCTGTTGTTTCAACACATAGCTGGGTGGAACAGTCTGAATGTGACACTTAAATAACAGCTGAGCTCCAATGACGAGGGAAGGGAGAGCTCGCGGCTCCACAAACACAAAAGTGATGCTCCCAGCCCAGAGTGAACAGGAAAACTTTGAATTAATCTCCTAGGAGAAAACTTAAGCTTGTCTCAGACCATTCATGGACTCCTTTCTGGCCTTAGTGTTCATGGTTAAATGAGGTCGGAAGTAGGGATGTGCAGTTACGTGACAACAGGCCAGTTCCTTACACGATGAGGAAAGCACACATGATGTGGGGGAAGAGGGAAAACCCTCAGGTGGCCCTGGCCACACATCACCAGCGCTGTCATGGGTGAGGGGCAGCAGGTGCCCCTAGGCCCGGGGGCAGAGGACCCAGCCTTCCTTCCACACCACACCATCCTGCTCATCCCCCGGCTCCCCGTCTCGGTTTCTCTCTGCGCCCACCACACTCTCCCGCCTGGTCCCAGGACTTCACCCCGGCAGCCGAGCACACGGCCCCCAAGCTCTTTGCTCACAGCCGTCCTCAGCTGGATGGTTCCCTTTGGTTCCGGCTCCTCTGGGAACCCAATGGAAGAAATACCGCCACCTTGGGGGCGGAAGCACTGGGCATGTCCAAGGCACTGACCGACCAGGCAGCTCAGCAGGAGCAGGGGCTCCGCTTAGTGCCTGGCCAGCACCAGGGCCTCAGCTCCTGCAGCAAACCCCTCACCCCTGGGAGTCACTGTGCAGACGCAGAAATAGATTACGGGGCCTTAACAGAGGGCGGCGTCCCGACCATGGGAAACCACAGCCCTGCATCGTTGTCCCTGGTTGACGTCCTCGAGTTTGGGAGGCCCTGTGGGGAGGGTGGCTGCGAGCCTGACTCTAAGGACGCCCTTTCTGAGCTCCCCCTACCAACCACAGCTGATGGCAACTTCTCAAAGTATCTGAATCAGTAATTCTGGAGCTGGATAGATCGCCGAAGGCTCCCCCACACCATGAACTTTGCTCAGCTTGACTTGAGGTCATTACTCCGGGCCTCACAGCGCTGACCGGAAGAGGGTGTTGCTGGACTACTCAGCCAGTGCCCACGGAGCGTGGCCTTCGGGGGACTGCGGTCAGTAGCAGCCAGGGAGAGCGAGGTGCCCGGCTGTGTGGGCCAACAATAAACTGAAGTGCATAGCACTGAGCATCTGTGGGGTGCAGTCACACAAGCTGGTGCGTGGGGACCCCGACCTGTGACACAGAGACTGGGTCACCACGAGGGTGAGCAGCACAGCCCGGCTCCAATCAGGTTTCACCTCCGACAGCCCAGCCTGAGGCCCTGAGGCACAGGTGCCTTGACCAGCCCTGCTGCACCCTCAGGAGCCCGGGTCATCCTCGCTGTTGCTCTGGCTGTGACCTTTCCTTCCTGGTCATGTATGTGCCAGGTGGAGCCCATGGACACAGAGCAGGATGTGGTCCCTGTCCTCCAGGAAGCTCAGGGTCCAGGTGGGGGAAAGTTTTGCAGATGGGGAAGGGTGGAGGGGGGGAAGCCACAGGTGGGGACTGTGTGGAAGAGGAGTCTAAGCGGGCAGGGAGAACCAGGAGGGCTGCCTGGAGGCAATGACCTTGAAGGGACAGCAGAAAGAAGGGTGGAACAGGAGGGCCGCGACATCTGAGCCCAGGCAGCATGAACACCCTGCACCTCACAGGACAGCTCTCTGGGGGTGTCAGCAAGGCCCAGTCTCCCCATTTCTCTCTCATCATCAAGAACCATAGAATGTGCTGGAGTGTAGCATCCCCGGATGACGAGGACCCCCTAGAATAGCCTGGCTCTGTCCAAGCCAATCCCATAACAGGCTGTTCCTCTACACTCTAGCCCAGGGTGTCACATGCCCGGGATTAGGCACCAGGGCACACCCAGTTCCTCCAGGCCCCACCAGCTGGCTTTGTCCACCTGGGCAGCTGTCCAGAGCCTGGACCTGGCTGGCCCAGGACCCTAAGCTTGTGCTATCTGCAATCTGTGGAACCTGGGGTGTCAGTCCTGGAACTTTCCCCTGCCTCAGTTTCCCTGAAGGGATGGGCTGTTATAAGAGCAGTGGTCACTCAGCTGCTGCCCCAGCCACTCTGGTCCCCATGGGCCTCTGTGTTCCTCCTCAAAGCCTGGAACTCCTGCCCACCTAGGCCCGTGCAATGGCGCCCAACATGGGTCACTCAAAGCTGTGACACAAAGGATTGAGACACTGTGATGGACCTAGGTCCACTAGTGGATGCACTTGGGCCATGGAGGTTTCAGGGTGGGGGTGCCCCAAATTCTGGCCTCTGCGTCAAGGTTGAGCAGAGGACTTGGGTGGAGGGAGATATCTTAAGGACAAGGGTCCCACTGTCCCTCTGCTTTATCCCCACCTGGGTGTGGCCAAACACAGGGAGGCCAGTGGGGTGAGGCGGGGGTATCAAGCCTTGTTCTCCTCCAGCGTCCACTGAAAAGAAAGGAGCCATAATCCAGAGAGGCTAAGTCACTAGCCCACAGCAGCACTGTAAGTAAGCAAGCGCAGGGTCTGACACCCACGCCCACACCCTGGGCCTGTGGCCAGCCCCGAGGAGCCCGAACACTTTCTCTCTTTCAGCCAGAGCCTGGGACTCTTCCACCCCCACCCCTCCCAGCCTGGGCACAGTGGGCACCTGGTCCATGACTTCAGGAAGATGACCAGCACCTACTGGCACTGACGAGGTCCTTGGTGTGGTCCTGCCATGGGTTCTGCTTTGAGGGTGGGTCTGTCTGACCCTGGCCCAGCCCCAGGCAGCACCAGCCTGGGCAGACGCTCAGAGACACGGCATGGGGGACAGGGCTCCACAAGGATGAGGGATGTCATTGTCTATGTGACCCCAGGCACCAAGTCACCTTCATAACCATGCAGGACCAGGATGGACCTCAGCTGGGTGTCCCCCTGTTCTAAGCACTGAGGGAGGACTTTGGGAGGAAAAGCTGAAGGCCATGGATGCGTTTCACAAGTTGCCAAATTCAAAAGCCAGGTGTGGTGGCACACGCCTATGATCCCAGCACTCAGGGAGCCGAGGCAGGAGGATCGCAGTGAGTTCAAGGCCAGCCTGGGTTACAAAGGAAGACCTTGTTCCCAAAACTCAAAACCAAAAAGCCAAATTCAGAGAGGGTAGCAGTCCCACCTCACCCTGTTTATTCTGGAACAGAATCAAGGGGTCCCCCACAACTCTGGGGCTCTGTGATGTGCTGGTGCCACAGTGGGCTGTGGCCACGAGGCACGGAGGCCACCCTCAGGGTCATCACTGTGTCACCATGAGCCAAACCCCTCAGCAGAACCAGGATGCTGCCAACCCAGACAGCACACGCAGCAGAACCTAGAGATGGCCAGGGGCCCGGAATGAAGCCCTGTGTCCTGGGCAAGGACCCAGCCCCTCAGGAGCCGTGGCAGGAGGAGCGCATCCTGCAGGCAGGGGAGACTCTGCTCCCACCGAAGGCCAGGGCCAGGTGGGGAGCGGAAAGCGTGGCCGCTCCACGGCTGCACGAGCCCCGTGCTCTCAGTGCCACAGATGTAACAAATAATAAAAAATGACAGATGTTCTCCGCTTCCAGAAAAGGCCAAGCACCTGCCCTCCCATGGCCTCAGAGAGGAAACTGTCCCTGAGAGCCCCTGCCTGCCCCGGCCAGAGCCCCCCCACCCCCGGCGCTGAAGTGCAGTTTAAACAGCAAGCTATTTCACTGTTCTGGGTAACGTGGTTCAAGGTTCCCGGCAGTGGGGGTTCAAGTCCCACAGTGGAATCCAAGGCCCTGCCCTGCCAGCCCCGCTCCACAGCACCGACTCCCGGCCTCCCTGAGCACTGCTGCAGGCCGTGCGAGCTGAGCTCCACCAGTGGCCTCCACAGCAGCCTCGGGGTCTGTGTCCTGCACTCAGCTGTGGCCCTGCCAGAGATGCCAGGCCAGCTCCCAGCTCTGTGCCTTCCATGAGTGTGTGGGGTGGGAATGAGTGGGGCATCAGGGGTGTGACAGGAAGTCACTGGGAAGGTGCCCGGTGACTGCTGCTTCCTGCAGTGACACGCAGAAGCCTCAGAAGCACCGTCCTGCACGTGGACGCCTTGGCGTGCATGTCTGAGCTGGTGAGAAAATGCAGCCCTTCTGTGGCCCAGCCCCAAAGCGAAAGTGGGAACCTGTTGAGTTGCCGGCCATGAGATAGCAGCCCTCACCAACCCAGAGTGGTGGCACCCCACACCTGTCCCTCTCTGAGCAACAGGGCCCCAGTTCCAGCTGGCCAATTGGTCACACAGGACAGAGGTTACACTTGCTGGCCACATTTGGAGTGTGGCGTGACCACACAAACAACTTGGCCCAGCAGTGTAAAAGTTCCACGTGAAACGTCTGGGGAGTCTCCTTAGAGGACCCCATGCCTCTTGCCACCGTTTGGTTCCTTTCCCAGAAGTGGCTACACAGACAGTGCTGGGCTGCTGCAGCTACGCTGGACCATGTTGGAAACGGAAGTCACGCAGAAAGAAACTTAAAGAAGGCAGCCAGGGCCCATTATCCAGAGACACGGCCCTGAGCCCTGCAGAGCGGAAGTCAGGTCACTGCAAGCCCCAGGAGTCCCCTCCCCCTCCCTTTCCCTCTCCCCCTTCCCCTTCCCTCCCCTCCCTCTCT
>PVJX010042358.1:0-15119 GCA_004027295.1 Dolichotis patagonum
TATCATATCAAAATACATTCAGCATTTATTTGCTAAAGATCTTGATTTTGATGAAATATTAAGTAAGGTTCATGGAAAAATCAATGAATTTTATTTCTATCACATATAAACAATAAAATATGCTTTACATTAATTTATTGAAATAAAAACTGTCATACTAGGCCATGGTAACTGAAATGTGCGATGTTCAATATTCCCACTGACTATGTTATTCTGATAAAACAAATTATTCAGTGATCCCTCACCATGACCTTGCAAAGTATAATAATTTTAATTTTCTCTTCCAAAATATTTTTGCATGTGACAATTCTTATCTCCTGAAGCATTTTAAGAAATGTTCTCCAATTACTACAAATATATCAGATACCTATAAAATTTCACATCCCAAATGACAATTCCATTTTCAATTTTCCTTGGTAGATTGATATTGAATATTTGAAGAGAGAAGTTGTTTCAAAAGTTGAGAAAATAATAATGTGACTCTTGCTTTAGTTCCCGTTACTCTTGTGGACAACTGAAGTGTCGTTTGAGAAGCTACACTGATGTAGCAGCCTGCAGGAATATGGACAATAGTTACCCAGAGACAAGCTCACAAACAGAATTAAAATGTGGGAATCACAAGGGGTTTTGCATTATTCTAAAAAACAGCAACAAACAAACAGTAAGATAAGTCAGAAACTCTGGTAGGGTGGAACTAGTATAAAAGGAATGATCTAATTTAACCTTGTATTAACCATTTTCTCTCTCTCTCTCACTCTCTCTCTCTCTCTCTCTTTCTCTCTCTCTCTCTGTTTCCCTTCCACTTTCCCTCATTTCTCCTTCCCTCTTTCTTATGTCAGAATTCATTCTAATCATATGACTACCAGATTGTCTTATATATTCTATATTTATATAGAATACCTTGGGAACTGATTTGAACATTTCCTTCAGAGCAGAAGTGATCATGAATCTGTAACATTTAGGAGCATATTTACTTATATTATACAGTATCATCTTGGTAGTAACTATTGAACGGACTGAATATGGCTGCTGTAAGTAGTTTATTTCTGTATTAATAATGTCTAGAGCATGTAAAATATCAGGTTATGTTGAGTTCATTCTTTTCTTCCTTTTCTGCTATAATTTGATGGATGGCAGTATGGAATTGAATGTTTACATACTCATAAAATTTATATATTGAGGCTCAATGCTGAATTTGACCATACTTGTAGATAGAGGCTCTATGGACATAATTGAGGTTATATGAGGGTAGGAAGATATAGACTTGATTTAATGGGATTTTAGTCCTGTCTAAGTTACTTTCATTATCACTGAGGCAAAATACTTGACACCTCAAAATAAAGGAAATTTTTATTTTGTCTCACAGTTTGTAAAGGTTTCAGTACATTTACCAGGATTTCAAGGTAGTGTGGCATAGCAAAAGAGCTTGGTTGAAAAAAGCACTTTCCTGGCAATTTAGCCATGAAACAAACAGCAACAAAAAAGCAGTCAAGTAGGGAGACAGACGTCTCCTGGGTCCAGCCCAGAGTGCCCTGCCTCTCCTGGTTGGCTCCACCTCCTAACAGGAAATAATTTATGATGCGCCTGTAGAATATTTATCTTTCACAATTCCTACTTTGGCCACATGTGCTTTGGGGGACCTCTAGATACAAACCGTAACTCACGTTCCTTCCATGAACTCCTGGAAACAGTCCCCTCCACCCAATTTATACTTTCTATGTGAAAACACAGCAAGAAATACGCTGTGTGCAAACTACAACACAGACCTCACAGAATCTGACCATGTTGGGATTCTGCAACCATCACTTCAGCCTGCAGAACTATAAGTAAAAAAAAAAATTCCGTTGTAAGCTTCCTGGTCTATATAGTTTGTTAAAACAGTCTGATCTGAATTATGTAGGAGGGTGCTATTGATGTGCCCTTGGGTCTTCACTCAAGTTCTTCGGGAATGACTTGCTCTCTTATAGTAAGCCTTCATGAAAGAGACAGATTCAAATACTACACAATTGCTTAATAAATTAACAGAAGGAAAGATATTTTGAAAACTACTAAGTTTGGTTTGGTTCTGTTAAGTAGCTGCTTCACACTCAACTATCTTGGCACCTGACAAAGTAAATTTTATGCCTGTGACTGTTACCTAAACTTTTCATCCCACGTGGTTATGCTCAGAATTCTTTATTTCTATCTCTGCTATTGCATTACCACCAATTCTGTTGTTTTTTATTTCTGGTTTGACCTGTGTGACTGCTGTCCCAGCTAAAACTTCTCTACCTTTAAGAAAAAAATTTGCTGGGACAATCACTGCTGAGTCAGTAGTATCCTCAAATTCCAATTATTAGCAGCTGATACATGTGCTCTTTAACATGTATCAGGAAACTGTCAGATGGAAGGGGCAGCATTCTTCCTTTTTTCTATTTTATCCTAGTACTATACATTTTTCTTTAGGGCCACCATGAAATGTGATAACTTTAATGTGCTAAATCTGATGAGAAGCCATCAGAATATGATGATAGTAGAAAAGGCTACATTACTTCATGAAGGAAACACATACTTAATGTTTGACATTAAAGATATATCAATTGGTCTAATCATATAAGCTCATACATTTCTTTTTACATTAAATTCAGCTTAAAATATGAATAAAACTTTTCATCCATTTCTATTAGCTTAAACAATTTTTGGGTGCTTCAAACTATATTTTTCAACAAGGACTGTTAGTAACTATATATATTCTTAAATTGCAATTTAAATTTATTATAGTTGAAGATATTATTATTAGTCATCAAAAGTAGCATGAGTAAAAAATAATTATACTAACTTTATATGTATTTTATTTATTTATTTTAAAAAGAAAAAATCAGAAAAGAAAAGCAAAAAACAAAAGAGATAAACAACAACAGCAAACCCAAAACAATAACAATACAGTTTTCAAAACAGAATGAAAGAAATTTAACAATGGTTATTATATTGCATATGGTTCTTTTTTCAAAGAAAGAAAAGAAAATTAAAGAAAACAGAAAGAGAAAAAAAGGTAGAACAATATCAAATTCAAAAAAATTAACATCATAAAATCGCTAGTTGATACATTACATGTTTGTCTTAAAAAATAGTTGCCAAAGTCACAAAATTAAAGCATAAATACTGGCTAGACACTCAAACATTGACAGTGCCAATACTTCTGTTCAATGTTCCAACAGAAATTCAGTAATATGGTCATCTATCTTACATACTATACATACCATTGTACCTTTTAGAGCACTTTTCTTCCCTTCCACTTTCACAATATCTATTATACTTTTTGGATCCCATTATTCTGTCAGTTTTAATTATTTTTACACTAGAGAGACAGTGTGATATTTACTAATTGTGAGTCTTGTTTATTGCACTAATGACAGTCTCAAGTTGCCTCTATTTACCTATAAAGGCCTCAAGAGCATCCTTTTTTATAGATGAGTATTATTCCACTGTATAAAAATACCACATTTTTTTCATCCACTCTGTTGATGAGCATTTTGGTTGTTTTCAAGATTTTTCTGCTATGAACATGAGTGCACAGATAACTGTGTGACATGACCTTTTAAATTTTTCTGGGAAAATATCTAGGAGGGGAATATCTGGATTGAATGGAACCTCCAATCATAGCTTTTTGAGGAATCTCCATACTGATTTCCACAGTGGTTGCACCAGTCTGCACACTCACCAACAATGGAGCAGTGTTTCTTTTTCCCAGCATCCTTCCCAACATTTGTTATCAGTTGATTTCTTGATGGCAGCTATTCTTTCTGGAGTGAGATGAAATCTCTATGCTGTTTTAATTTGCATTTCTCTAATGACCAGTGATGGTGAACATTTCTTCATGTATTTATTTGCCATTTGTATATCTTCATCTGAGAACTGTGTGCTCATCTCTGATGTGCATTTTTGGAGAGGGTCTTTGAATTTGGGGGGCTTGATGTTTTTCAGTTCTTTATATGTTCCAATATAAGTCCTTTGTCTTAGAGTTGTTGGCTAAAATTCTTTCCCATTCTGTGAGTTTTCTTTTCACTTTGTTGGCAATTTACTTTGAAGTTCAGAAACTTTTTAGTAATATGTGATCCCGGTTGTTGATTCTCTGAAATGTTTCCCGTGCAGTTTGCATTTTGTTCATGAATTCTCTGCCTACCCCTATGTCTCCAAGATCTCTACCTACCTTATCTTCCAGTAGATTGAGTGTTTCTGTTTTAATATTTAGGTCTTTGATCCATTTAGACTGTCTTTTTGTGCATGGTAATAGGCATGGATCTAGTTTGGCATGTGGAGAGCCAATTTTTCCAATGCCATTTATTAAAGAGGCTATCCTTCTTCCATTGAACATGTTTAGCCCCTTTGTCAAGTGTAAGGTGGCTGAGTGCCTTTGTAGTAGTGTTTGTACCTTCTAATCTGTTCCATTGATCCTCAGGTGTATTTCTTTGCCAGTACCATGCTGATTTTATTCCTGTGGCTTTGTAGTATAATTTCAAGTCAGGAATTAAGATGCCTCTTGTCTTGCCTTTGTTGCCCAGAATTGCCTTTGCTAATTTAGGTTTCTTCTGTTTCCAAATGAATTTTAGGAGTGTTTTCTCTAGATCTGTGAGGTACGTCAATGGTATTTTGATTGGGATTGCATTAAATCTGTATAACAGTTCTGGGAGTATGGCCATTTTCACAATGTTGGTTCTTCCTAGCCAAGAACATGGATTGCCCTTCCATTCTCTAAAATCCTCTTCAGTCTCCTTTTTTAGTGTAGTATAATTTTCAGCATATAGATCTTTTACATTCTTGGTTCGGTTGATTCCTAAGTATCTTATTTCTTTAGATGCTATTGTGAAAGGCAATATTTCCATAATTTCTCTCTCAATGAGTTTTTTGTTTGTGTACAAGAATGCTATTGATTTTTGAGTTTCCACATTGTATACAGCTATGCTGCTGAATTTGTTTATTAATTCTAGTAGTCTTTTAATGGAGGTTTTGAGGTTTTCTATGTATAGTATCATGTCTGCAAATAATGATAATTTAACTTATTCTTTTCCTTTTTTTAACGCCTTTTATTTCTCCCACTTTTCTGCTTGCTCTGGCTAATATTTCTAGAACTATATTGAATAGGCGTGGTGATAGTGGACATCCTTGTCTTGTTCCTGATTTTAGAGTGAAGGATTTCAGTTTTTGGCCATTTAGTATAATGTTGGCTATTGGTTCTTCATAGATGGCCTTTATGAAATTGAGGTACATACTATGTATTCCGAGTTTCTGTAGGGTTTTTTATCATGAACATGTGTTGGACTTTATCAAAAGCTTTTTCTGTGTCTATTGAGATGATTATGTGATTTTTAATTTTGGCTCTGTTGATGTGCTGTATTACATTTATCGATTTGCATATGTTGAACCATCCTTGCATTCCTGGAATAAATCCCACTTGGTCGTAGTGTATAATCTTCTCAAAAACTTGCTGCATATTATTTGTCAGTATTTTATTGAGAATTTTTGCTTCAACATTCATTAGTGGGATTGGCCTATAGTTTTCCTTTTTGGTTGGGTCTTTATTTGGTTTTGGTATCAGAGCAATGCTTGCCTCCAAGAGTGTTTTAGGAAGGACTGTTTTTCTTTCAATTTCTTTGAAGAATTTAGGAGTATTGGCATTAAATCTTCTCTAAATTTCTTATAGAATTCAGCTGTGTATCCATCAGGACATGGGCTTTTCTTTGTTGGTAATCACATTTTTTATTTCAGTAGCTGGTATTGGGTTATTAAAAATTGTCATTTCTTCTTCGTTGAGCTTTGGTAGTTCATATTCTTCTAGAAATCTGTCCATTTCCTCTGTGTTTTCCATTCTATGTGTGTAGAGATTTTCAAAGCAGGTTTTCATGATTTTTTGAATTTCCATGGAATCTGTAATAATTTCCCTTTTTTCAGTCTTTATTGCATGGATTTGAGTTTTTTCTTTCTTCTGCATGATGAGGTTAGCTAGAGGCTTATCAATTTTGTTTATTCTCTCAAAAAACCAGCACTTTGATTCATTAATTCATGTGTAGTTTTTTGGGTTTCAATTGCATTAATTTCTGCTCTAATCTTTACAATTTCCTTTCTTCTATGAGCTTTGGTTTTGACTTGCTCTTCCTTTTCTAGAAGCTTGAGGTGTAGCATTAGGTTATTTATTTGTGATCATTCCATTTTCTTGATGTGACTATGTATTGCTATATATTTTCCTCTTAGGACTGGTTTCATTGCATTCCAAAGGTTACAGTATGTTGTGTCTGCATTTTCATTGTATTGTAGGTATTGTTTTAGTTCTTCTTTGATTGCATCTGCAAACCACTGGTTGTTCAGAAGGTTGTCATTTAATTTCCATGGACTTATATATGTTGTACAGGTTTTTTGCCATTGATTTCCAATTTTATTGCACTATGGTCAGATATTGTGCATGGGATAATTTCACTCCCTTTGAATTTACTTTAAAATATTTTTATGAGTTAATATATGGTCTATTTTGGAGAGTGACCAATGTGCAGCTGAGAAGAATATCTGTTCTGATGGCGTTGGGTGGAACACTTGTAAACATCTACTATGTCCATTTGCTCACAAGTATGATTCAGTTCTGTTATTTCTTTGCTGAATTTTTGTCTGGTTGATATATCTCTTTGTGACAGTGGGATATTAAGGTCTCCTATTACAATTGTGTTCTTGTGTATTTGGCTTTTCATGCCTGTTAGTGTTTGTCTTATATAGTTGTGTGCTCCTGTATTTGGTGCATATATATTTATAATTGTTAGTTCTTCCTCTTTTAATTTTCCACTTATAAGTATGTAGTGGCCTTCTTTATCCCTTTTAATCCTTTCAGGTTTTAAGTTCACTTTGTGTGAAAACAGAATAGCTACCCCTGCTTTTTTTCTGGATTCCTCTTGCATGGAATTCTGTTTTCCATCTTTTGACTTTTAGTCTATGAGGTTTTTTTTTTTTTTTTTGAGTCAGATGTGTTTCTTGTATACAGCATATTGTGGGGTCCTGTTTCTTGATCCATTTGTCAACCTGTTTCTTTTGACAGATGAATTGAGCCCATTTACACTTATGGATATCACTGATATGTACTGGCTTGACTTTTCCATATTGTGTTCCTGTTGTTGGTTTCCCACTTTCCTCCCTTGTTTAATTTCTTGTCCAGCCTGGTGGTTTCTTTCTGTTGTTGTTCTGGAGGTCATAGTTATTGTAATTTCTATCTAGTATGTCTTTCAATGCTTTTTCTAGGGTTGGTTTGGTAGATATGAATTTCTTCAGTTATTCTTTGTCATGGAAGTATCTTGTTTCTCCATTAAATTTGAATGAAAGTTTTGCTAAGTACATCAGTCTGGGTTGAAAGTTGTTTTTTTGGGGGGGGGCTTGAAATACTTCACTCCAAGCTCATCTTAACCTGCAGGTTTGTGCTGAAAAGTGTGCTGTGATTCTAATATGCTTTTCTTGATAAGTGAGTTGTGTCTTTTCTCTAACAGCTTTTACTATTCTGTTTTTATGTTATATGTCTGGGACCTTAATTATTATATGTCTAGGTGTAGATTTATGTTGGTTATGACTGTTTGGCATTCTATATGCCTCACTTATTTGTATATCAGATTTGTCCCCATGTTTGGGGAAAATTTTCTGATATTACTTCTGTGAACAGCTTAGATATGTCCTTTGCATTGTTCCCTGCATCATAACAAATGCTTATTAGTCTTAAATTGTTTCTCTTGGCATCATCTTGAAGATTCTGGATTGTCATTTCATGCTGCTTTGTTGTTTTTGTAAGTTCTATGCTTTCAAGATCACTATCTGCAATCCTGTCCTCAAGGTCTGAAACTCTATCCTCAGATTTATTTAAATGGTTTTGCCAGCTTTTAATAGAATTTTTTGTTTCTTGGATGTCTCTTTGAATTTGTTTCATGGATTCTGCTTGTTTTCTACATTGTTGATTCAAAGTTTCAATCAATTTCCCATGCTTCTGTATTTTTTATCCATTTCTTCCTTGGCTATGTTGAGCATATCCTTTACTAAATTAGTTATTTCTGTCTTTACCTAACACATTACTTCTAGTTTGATGTCCACTATAGCTTCATGGATTTATTTCTTTGCTTCATTTGCTATCTTTTCAGAGATTTCTGGTGTATGATTTTTTAAAGTCTTCTATTTCACTATCACCTGTTCTTGCACCTGGTGGACTAGATGTTTGAGATTGCATTTTGATTTTTTGTTGTGTCATTTTCACTGTCTGGAACAATATCTGTTTATTTAATATTAATAGTTACAACTGTCAGCAGTGTATCTCCTAGGGTCTTACTGTGTGGTTGATGTCTGCCCGATTGTCAAGTACATAGTGACCAGAACATGCTGGGGTCATCTGTCTGGGCGAGGAGCCACCAAGTCTCCCATCAAACCAGAATCTCCAGTCCTCTGCAGTTCATGGTTCTGGGAGGGAGAGTGGGAGCCAAACATTCACAGCTATGCTTGGTCTAAGAGATGGGGAGGGTGGCCGAGGGCAGCAGGCTGAGCCAGGGTGGGTGTGGCAGTCCCCTGGGTCAGCACACGGGAGTAGCATTCTGGGTCACAGGCGTGGTTCAGCAGTTGCAGCTTGGTGGAGCACAGTGGTCGCCCTCTGTGTGGGGGTGGCAGGAGGGTGCCGAGGCATGCAGGCCTGGTCCAGTGGCCTGAGCCGGGGTGGAGCGTGGTGGTTGTTCCCTGTGAGTTGGAGCCAGGGTGGAGCTTGCTCTATTTTTTTTAATTTTGGTCTGTTTGAGACAGGGCTTCATTATGCAGTTCAGGCTGGTCTTAAACTCACTTTGTGGCCTACGCTGGCCTCAAACTCACAGCAATCCTCCTGCCTCAGCTTCCTAAGTGCTGGGATTATAGGGATGTGTCATCATAGCAATTTTAAACACAGTTAACACAGTTTATACAGGTCAAAAGTGATCAAAGTTGCAGAATTTAAAAGGAATATTTATCAAATAGATAACACCTTTAAAATAAATATCAAACAATAAATCCTATGGCAACAATGGATATTTCTTATCCAATATGAAAATTCGAGGACTTTTAGATTTTAAAATGAAATAGAGATCAGTTAAATGAGTTCATGATTTTCTCCATTTTCTTTTTTATAGTCATCTTGAAGCTTCACTTTCATGACAGCAGTGTAGGATCATAATTCCTTCAAGATAGTGCTCTGTAGTCCATTGTTTGCTTTGGATGGTTTTCATCTCATTACGCCGGGTTTCCTGGGTTTGGGTCGAAGTAGTGCCTTCTACTGTTAAGGGTTCTCCAATCTCTTGTTGCTGTTAGCAGACTGCAATGGTCCTGGAATTTCCTTAGCTTATAACCAGTATCCTTATGCATTCATATCTTGGACCTTACACTCTTAGCTCACTTTTCAATTTTTAATTTTTTAAAACGTTTTCATTAGTAAATGTTTGCAGTACTTAACATTGACATACTGTGTATGGAGTTTGTCCATGTATGTAACACATTTTTATTCCTTTACCATTTCCTTTACTGTCTTTCCCTCCATCTATTTTTCTATCTCCAACTTGAGAAAGAGCTGTGTCACTTTTTCTTATTTTCTTGCTTTACTTTGTTATTTATGTATAATTTAGGCTTCTTTTATAAAAGAAGACTTGATAGTTAACCTTGTATGAATGCTTTATTTCACTTACCATTTTGGACTCAAGGTGTATTCATTTTCCTACAAAAGACTCAAAGTTATTTTTCTTTATGGTGAATAATATCCTACCGTGTGCAAATACCACATTTTCTTTATTCATTCATCCATTAATGGACATTAATGGGCTGCTTTCAACATAGAGATGTTATGAATTTTGTTGCTATAAACATGGGTATGTATGCATTACTATAACATGATGTATTTAAATATTTTGGGAAGAAAACAAAAAGGGGAAGAGCTGGGTCAAGTGGAATTTCTATGTTTAACTGTTTTAAGGACTCTCCCTCCTAACTTCCCTAGTGGTTGACCTAGATTCACTCCATGAAAGTTTTTCTTTCTGGGATAAAATGGAATGTTCATGTTGTTTCATTTGCATGTGATAGTGAGCATTTCCTCACATATTTATTGGTCATTTGTCCTTCTTATGAGAAGTATGTGTTGATTTTAGATGTCCATTTTTGATACTTTTATTTCAAGGACTGAATTTTTAAAATTTTTTCTATGTATTCTCGATACTGATGTTCTGTAATAGTAAATTTTTTCAGTATTCTTCTGATATGTTGTGTCAACTTGAGAAGTTTAGAAGCTTAACTGAGAGACTCAGCAGGGAGCCAGGGTCCTTACTTTGTAGATATTCTCAGCCTGTACAAGAAGAAGGCAAGGAGATTTTGTGAGACCTACACTGGTCCTGGGGTGGGGGTGGCCTGTGTACAACATAAGGGAGGGAAACAGGCTTGCTCTTCCATCTTGCAGAAAACTTGGGACTTGAAATTTTCAGCAATACTAAAACTGTAAGGACTTTCATAACTCTTACAGATGGACTAAATGCCTTTTGCATAAAGGAGTGTGCATAAGTCTTTGGGTTTCCAAGGACAAAGTGTTATGTTTCTACTGTAATATCATGTTGACAGACTTAATGCTGGTTTGTAAAGATTGTTAGACTGTGATATAATGTTCAAGTTGCCAAATGTTAAGAATAAGCATTCCAGAGTTTCCAAAGATGGCGGACCGGTAGGTAGCAGGATAGGGATCCTCTCTGAGACAGACAGCTCAAATGTCAGAATAGAACACCCTGGAGAGACCCAAACAGAGGGAGATGGAGTCTCTCAACCCAGGAAGAAACTAAAGTGAAAAAAAAAAAACTGCTCGAATATGAGGTCCTGGGGCTACCATTAGAGAAGCTAAGATTGGCAAGCACAGTGCCCTACTCGAGCCGCCTGAATTCCTGCCTGAAAGCAACCTGACTGACCAAACTGCACCGATGCAACTGGCTTGAGTGGCCGGAGTGTGAAGCTGAACATCCCTGCTTGCGGCTCGCCCAAACCCGGCCCTACATGTGACCCAGCCAGAGGCAACATGAATTTGCCGCAGCCGTGCTGAGGTCAGAGGTTGGGGAGCCCACAATTTCTAAGGGACCGGCATCAACAAGCAGTGAGTGATGGGAATAAGACCCTCCCACAGGAAAGGGGCAACCAATTGGATGACATGTTGGATTTGGGCAGGACAGCCCTAACTCCATAAAGAAGCGGCTTCAGTTGGTTGCTCATCTCGATGATCGGATTGGTGGGATCTGCTTGGACTGGGCTGTGCACCTGGCCGGGACCCAGTGGGTTGCTACAAATTAATTCCCTGAGGGCGGTGCACACTGACGCAGTGAAGGCCTGCAAAGGTTGACTGGAACAGAGGGGAGGAGCCAGCGTATATTGCCCTTGCTTGAACTTCAGTCTCTGATAGCAGACTGCAGAGGGCAGAAGCCCCTAGCCTGCATGCTCCAGAAGAAACTTAACCAACAAGAAAAGGGGCTGGGAATTACAATATACACTTGTATGGAAGGAACCAAAAACATGACGAAAGGGAAAAATAAGAAAAAACTCCCAGCCCCCAACCCTGAGAACATTGATCCAGGAGAGGTAAATACAAAAGAGTTTGAGGGCAGCAAACATGCTACATCAAACACAGCTTCAGTGGACATTAAGAGATATCTTCAGGACCTCGTAAATGAGATCAAAACTGAAATATTAATTCAAATTAAAATAGAGATAAATAGATTAATAAAAGAAAGACTGGGCACCTCTCAAGAAGACACAGACAGAAGAATGGAGGAGCACAAGAGAGAAATGTTTAATGAAGAATATAAAAAAAAACCTAGAATTCATGAAGCAGATTCAAAGACATTACCAGCAAACTAAAGACTCCATAGAAAGCTGGCAAAACTGCTTGAAAGAAACCAAAGATAGACTATCAAAAATTGAACACAGGCTTGCAATGTGGGGTCATGAAAGGGAAGATCTCTTAAAAATAACAAGGGAGCAGGCAGTAACCATTCAAAGGCTACAGGATTACAAGAGATTCTATAACTTAACAATAAAGCATGTGAATGAAGAAGCAGGAGTCAAACAGAGGAATTGCAAAGGCTATTCACAGAAATTATTAAGGAAAACTTCCCAAACATAGACAAAGGAAAAGATATGCAGATGTATGAAGCATACAGAACTCCAGCCACCTACAACCAAAACAGAGCTACACCTAGACATGTAATAATCAAAATCCCAGAAATTCAATATAAGAACAGAATATTAAAAGCCATCCAGAGAAAAGAAATAGATCATCTATAAAGGAAAACCCATCAAAATCACAGCAGACTTCTTGACATAGATGATCAAGTCAAGAAGAGCTTGGAGTGAAGTAATTCAAGCTCTGAAGGAGAACAACCTCCAGCCCAGACTGATGTATCCTGCAAAACTCTCTCTAGAAATTAATGGAGAAGCAAGATGCTTCCATGACAAAGAGGAACTGGTAAAATTTGTGACCAGCAATCCAACACTACAAAAAATACTGAAGGACATTCTAGGGAGAGAGAACAAGAATACAAGCATTTCAGGAACAATGGCAGAGAGGACTCAGTGAACACGGCAGACAGTGGAATGGAACAGAAAAATAGACAACCAATGGCAGAAAAACAGAATAGCAGAAATAAGGAAGAGAAGATTGACTGTAATCTCTATCACAGATGACCTTGAAATATTAACAGAGAGAAACACAGGCAGAGTAGATCAGGAGATAGGGTCCACTGAGATGCTCTATATAGGGAGGCAGTGGGACCCAAAATAAGCAGCGCACCCTATGCAAGTGAAAGGGGAGGAACTGTCTAAAAAAGAAAGGCAGAAGATATTGTTAATGCGGTAACAGGATTTAAAATCTACATTATTCTCACCACTCTGCTTGGATGGATTATATGCTGTTCCAGTGTGTCTACTTACACTAGAATTGAGGACATGGTCAGCGATCCCAAAAATAAGAGGACATATTATGGTAATCATCCCTAATTTTCCTATCAACTTAATCAGAAGCCATGTATAACTTATACTGTCCCATTATGACTGATCTTATTTGAGTTGGGTTTGTTAGATTGCTACTTTGTATTGACTGATTTTATTTAAATCTGTTATGATTGATAGCATCAAGTCTAAGAGTATAGGCAACTACACTGAAGATGACAAGATTCACTAAGATACCCACCCTGGTTTGATTATTGCCTGCTTTTGAAGTCTTATAATGTCTCCAATGCTTCGTTTTTATTAATGTTGTTATATACTGCTGAGACACCATGGTAACCATTGTAGATCACCTTGTATTGTGGTTTCTATATGACTTTTTGCTTCATGCTTTTCTAGGAATTGTTTTGTTTTGTCTTGCTTTGTTTTGTTTTTCCCTCTAATACAGAAAGGATAGATATACATGTAGAGACTCAGGCATGTGTAGAGCTTATAAACAGTTTACGAGAACCAACTTATATAACACATGTTGAAATGAACAACTACTTTGAAGAAGAAGACACACTACAATACCCAGTGCTGATTCCATAATGTCATGATGTGAAATCCAGCAAAACTATCACTTTTTGTTCAAAGTGATCTTAGCTTGCTTTGCCTTGTTTAAGTTCAACATACATTAAGGTATGGACAGCTATTTTGAGGAGAATGAGAGACACTATGACAGCCATTCTTGGCTTCCCTAATGTCTGGTCTTGAAGACCTGAAATGCCCTCCTTGTCCTGCTCAGATCAATTCCATACTATGTTGCTTCATGTGAATTCCCTGTATGTGACAATATGGACAACTATTTGGAAGAAAACAAGAGTCAATACGATAGAGAGTGAATATCTCTGATTGTTAGCTTTGAAATTTATGTCTCTTACATTGCTTTCTGGTGACCTGCTTTGTTCTTTTTTGTTGTGTTTAATTTTACCCTTTTGATATAATTGCATGTATATCTGAGTGGGTAAGATGGATGACCATATTGCTGTTTTTGTCAGATTGTGGAGCAGAACTGTTAACAGTCTCATTGTTTGAATGTCTACTTTACATGTTTTAACTTTGTAATTTGAATAACTATTTCCAAGAAGTCAGTATGTAATTTGTTAAGTAATAATTTCTTAGGTTTTTTTTTGTTGTTGTTCTTTTTCCTTGGAATTCTATATTGTTGCTACCCTTTATTCTGTTTTTTTCTCTTTAAATAAAATTTAAAAAAAAAGAAGAAAAAAAGAATAAGCATGCCTTTGTTCTGAGGCTGGTTTAAAGAATTGTGTCTGCTTGCCAAGTTGGTCAGAGGTAGATTGTTATGGTTGATACCTTGTATCAATTTGAGAAGCTTAGAAGATGAAATGAGATTCAGTAGGGAGCCAGGATTATTACTTTGTAAATATCCTCATCCTGTGCAAGAGAAGGGCAAAGATATTTTGTGAGTGCTACACTCATCCTGGGGTTCAGGGTGGCTGTGTACAATATAAGCCAGGAGAAGAGGATCGTTTCCTTCCCTATATGCTCTGGCTGCTTTTGCTCTGGCTGCTGCCTTGAAGTGTTGCCCCCATGCCATGCCACCTGCCTTGGCACTAGCTGATTACGGACTGAAACCTCCACACATTTTAAGCTAAATAAACCTTTTCTTTCTTCATTTTGGGTATTGGTTATTTTGTCTCAGCAACAAGAGAAAAGTAACTAAGACAGAGTAAGCTTTTGAAATTAAAAGATGCTGGAAAAGCTTCTTGCCAGGTTTGCAACCAAGAAGGGTTTTCTGAAGAATCTGGAGTTATTTATTTGAAATACATACTTCAATAAAGACTGTGCTTTTCCACTCTGGTTCTAGAGTGCTGAATATAGAATATAGAAAGGCTGAATATAATTTTTATGAAAGTCCTTCCTTCAAACTAAAGAATACTGTTATTAAATAATTTTGTAATTATTTTGCTATTGGGTATATTTTGCTTTATGGAAGGCAATTTCCAAATTCTATGTGCTTACAAAAGTGCTTTTGGAACTTAATGGGTGTGTCGTACGCTGATGGGAAGCCACGAAATGGTGTACAATAAAGCCCAGTGCATTTGGTTTATAACTAAGGAAATAGTCTTGAGTGTCACTTT
>PVJX010042359.1:0-14187 GCA_004027295.1 Dolichotis patagonum
TGGCAAGCCTGTGTTCAATTTTTGATAGTCTATCTTTGGTTTCTTTCAAGCAGTTTTGCCAGGTTTCTGTGGAGTCTTTAGTTTCCTGATAATCTCTTTGAATCTGTTTCATGAATTCTAGGTTTTTCCTGAATTCTTCATTAAATTTTTCTCTCCATTTGTGTTCCTCCATTCTTCTGTCTGTGTCTTCTTGAAAGGTGCCCAGGCCTTCTTTTATTAATCTACTTACTCTTGTTTAATTTGAATTAATATTTCAATTTTGGTGCCGCTTACAATGTCCTGAAGATATCTCTTTATGTCTGATAATGCTGTCTTTGATGTTGCATTTTTGCTGCCCTCAATCTCTTTTGTATTTACCTCTCCTGGATCAATGTTCTCAGGGTTGGGGGCTGGGAGTGTTTTCTTATTTCTCCCTTTCGTCATGTTTTTGGTTCCTTACATAAAAGTGTACAGTGTAATTCCCAGACCCTTTTATTGTTGTTTAAGGCTCCTCTAGAGGGCACAGGCTAGGAGCTTTAGCCCTCTTCAATAGGTTATCAGAGATTAGAGTTCACCCACGGGCAGTGTGTGCTAGCTCCTCCCTTCTGGGCCAGTCAACCTTTTCAGGCCTTCACTGCATCACTGTGCACTGATCTCAGGGAAGTAACTGGGTCCCCGCCAGGGGCGCGGCCCATTCCAAGCAGATTCCACCAATCCGCTTGGCGAGGGGAGCAGCCAGCTGAAGCCACTTCCTTATGGAGTTAGGGCTGTCCTGCCCAAATCCAACATGTCATCCATTTGTATGTCCCATTTCCCGTGGGAGGGTCTTATTCCCATCACTCACCGAATGTTGATGACAGTTCCCGTGAACTGCAGGGCTCTGCAACCCCCGACTGCAGTGCGGCTTTGGAGGGAATTCACAGAGCCTCTGGGTGGGTTGTGTACAGAGCTGGTCCTGGCGAGCTGCATGCAGGCTGTACAGCTCTGCGATTCAGCGGCTCAAGCCAGTCACTTCTGTGCGGATTGCTTGTTCAGGTTGGGCAGGAATTCAGGGGGTTTGAGTAGTGTGCTGTGCTCGCTGATCTTATATTCACTAATAGTAGCCACAGGACCTCACATTTGAGCAGTTTATTTCGCACTTTCTTTGTGGATTGTGAGAGTCCATCTCTCACTGTTTGGGTCTCTCCAGGGTGTTTTATTCTGGAATTTGAGCTGTTTCTCTCAGAAAGAGTCTCTCTCCTGCTACCTACCAGTACACAATCTAGTCTTCCAGTCCCCAAAAATGTTATATTCATGTGAAGGCATTTTTTAACAGAAACAAGTTGAAACATAAATCTTAGAACTCTGAATCCCGTACTTTTTCTGGGACTGGAGCTGTATGAAGTGCACTAGGGTGCCTTCAAAGATCTTCTAGTCATAATGAAGGTAAACATAAGTTGTGATGTGACCTAATGGAGCATTATATTGTCAAAACGGAAATTATGAGCAAATAATGTGGCTTCATAAAGTCAGAATGGGGGAAGAGTGAGATACTAATGTGGGTATTCTGATGGCACAGCAGAGAATTGTGATGTCATTATGGGATATTTGATATCACAATAAGGAATTTGGAGGTCACAGTGGGGCATAGTGACAGCATAAAGAATGGCATGATACCATAATGAGGACACTGAGATGATAATGAGAGCAATGTGAGATCACAAGGGGGAATTGTGAAGTAATAGTGAAAAGTATGTCATCATGGGGTACAGTGGTGTCACAAAAGAGCTCTGTGATGTCAGAGTGGAGTGCTGTTCTGTCACAATGATGCATCTACTGTTATCACTGGAGAACTGTGATATCACAAGGGTTTATTGTGAGGCTGTAATGGATGATTATGATATCATGATGGGGAATTCTGAAGTCATATGGAGAACTATGATGTCACAATGTGCTGTTGTGATACCACAATAGGATGTGTGACATCACAATAAGGCATGATGATGTCACAATGGGATATTTTCATGCCATATTTGGTACAGTGATGGCATAATGTGCAACTATGTTGTCACAGTGGGGAACTGTGGTATCATAAAGGTTGATTGTGCTCTTCTAATTAGGGCAATGTGAGGTCATAATAGGGTAATTGTGGTGTCACACTGGAAATGATGATGTCACAATGGGCCAAGCTAATGTCACCACAGGGCACGTTGAGGTGACAGTGAAGCATTACCCTGTGATAAAGGGGAATTGTGATGCTATAATGGGGACTGGGAAGTCATCATGTGCACTTGTGTCACAGTGGGCAGTTATGATGTCACAAAAGAAAACTGTAATATTAATGGGGAATTGTCTGGTCATTATGGGGAATTGACAAATCATGATGAAAGTATCATGATGTCAAAATAGGGCAGGGTGGTGTCACAATAGGATATTGTAATGCCATAATGTGGAACTATGATGTCATAACATGTCACTGTGATGTCGCAATTGGGAATTGTGTTGTCATAAAGGTTAATTGTGCTGCTATAATTAGGCAACATGCGCTCATAATTGGGGAGTTGTTTTTGCTATAATGGGGAATTGTGATGTTCCAACTGGGCATCATGAGGTCACAATTGTGATATCATAGTGGGGCACTGTGATATCACAATGGTCCTGGTGACATCACATCGGGCAATTGTGATGTCAGAGTGGGCAATTATGATTTCACAAAGGAAAATTGTAATGTTATAATGGGAATTGAAGGTCACAATAGAACACATGTCACAACAGGGGACTATGATGTCACAAAGGCATAGCATGATGCTATAATGTGATACTATGATGTTATATCCAACATAGTGGTGTCACATTTGGCAATTGTGATGCTGTAAGATAATTTAAATGTCATGACGAGTATTGTGAGATCTTAATTGTGAATTATGATGTCACATTGGCATATACGAGGTCACAATAAGGCATTATGAAGTCACAGTAGGACATGGTGATGTCACAGCAGGAATAGGAAAAGAAAGGAAAGGAAGGAAAAGGAAAGAAATATCAAACTGGCATCTGGTTTTCTATGTGTGTGAACCTAGTATTAAAAGAAATAGATTTAAAAAATTACAATTCTTCTATTATCTTGCGACTGGACAAGAGTTCTTAAATGCATGAAAAACCAAATGTTACATTCCAGTGAGGGCATTGGTTAGAAGAAATAAGTTCAAACATAAGTCTTAGAACTCTGAATCCAGTACTTTTTCTGGGATTGGAGCTGTATGAAGTGTAGTAGAGTGCCTTGGAACATCTTCTAATCATAATTAAGGTAAACATAGTTTGTGATGGGGCCCTAATGGACCATTATGTGATCAAAATGGAAATTATGAGCTAATGATGTGACTTTTTAAAGTCAGAGTGAGGGAAGTGTGAGATCCTAATGGGGGTATCCTGATTGCAGAGCAGAGAATTGTGATGTCATAATGGGATATTTGATATCACAATAGGGAATTTGGAGGTCACAGTGGGGCATAGTGACAGCATAAAGGAATGGCAAGGTACCATAATGGGGACACTGAGATGATAACGAGGGCAATGTGAGATCATAATGCAGAATTGTGAAGTAACAGTGAAAAGTATGTAATCTTGGGGTACAGGGGTATCAGAATAGGGCGATGTGATGTCACAGTGCAGTGTTGTTCTGTCACAATGATGTATCTACTGTTATCACTGGAGAACTGTGATGTCACAAGGGTTTATTGTGATGCTGCAATGGATGATTATGATATCATGATGGGGAATACTGAAGTTATATATAGAGCTATGATGTCACAGTGGGGTGTTGTGATACCATAATAGGAAGTGTGAAGTCACAATAAGGCATGATGATGTCATAATGGGATATTTTGTTTACATATTTGTTACAGTGATGTCACAATGTACAACTAACTTTTCACAGAGGGAAACTGTGACATAATAAAGGTTTATTGGGCTGCTCTAAGGAGGGCAATGTGAGATCATAATAGGGTAATTGTGCTGTCACACTGGAAATGTTGATGTCACAATGGGCCAATCTAGTGTCACCACAGATTACCTTGAGGTGACAGTGAAGCATTACCCTGTGAAAAAGGAGAATTGTGATGCTATAATGGGGACTGTGATGTCATCATGGGCACTTTTGGCCCAGTGGGCAGTTATAATGTCACTAAAGAAAAGTGTAACACCAATGGGAAATTGTCTGGTCATAATGGGGAAGTGACAATCACGATGAGGGTACCGTGATATCAAAATAGGGCAAGGTTGTGTCACAATGGGGTATTGTAATGCCATAATGTGGAACTATGATGTCATAACATGTCACTGTGATGTTGCAATTGGGAATTGTGATGTCATAAAGGTTAATTGTGCTGCTATAATTAGGGAACATGAGCTCATAATTGGGGAGTTGATTTGCTATCATGGGGAATGGTGATGTTCCAACTTGGCATCATGAGGTCACAGTATGGCATTATTGGGTGACAATACAACATTGTTATATCATAGTGGGACACTGTGATGTCACAATGGTTCTGGTGATATTACAGTGGGCAATTGTGATGTCACAGTGGGCAATCATGATGTCACAAAGGAAAATTGTAATATCATAATGGGACTTGCAAGGTCACAATAGAACACATGTGACAATAGGGCATTATGATGTCACAAATGCATAGCATGATGCTATAATGTAATACCATGATGTTATATTCCTTATTGCGGTGTCACAATTGGCCATTGTGATTTTGTAAGATAATTTAAATGTCATGATGCAAATTGTGAGATTTTAATTGTAAATTGTGATGTCAACTTGGCAGTATACGAGGTCACAATAGGGCATTATGATGTCACAGTAGGACATTGTGATGTCACAGGAAGAATAGGAAAAGAAAGGAAAGGAAGGAAAGGGAAATAAATATCAAACTGGCATCTGGTTTTGTGTGTGCATGAACATAGTATTAATAGACATAGATAAAATATTACAATTCTTCCAATATCTTGAGATTTAAAAGAGGTCTTAAAGGCCTGAAAAAGCAAATGTTACATTCAAGTGAAGGCATTTGTTAGCAGAAACAACTTGAAACATAAATCTTAGAACTCTGAGTCCATTACTTTTTCTGGGCCTGGAGCTGTATGAAGTGTAGTAGGGTGCCTTCGAAAATCTTATAATCATAACATAGGTAAACATAGGTTGAGATGCGGCCCTAATGGAGCATTATGTTATCAAAATGGAAATTACGAGCTAATGATGTGGCTTTATAAACTCAGAATGGAGACAGCGTGAGATCCTAATGGGGGTATCCTGACGGCACAGCAGAGAATTGTGATGTCATAAAGGGATACTTGATATCACAATAGGGAAGTTGGAGGTCACAGTGGGGCATAGTTACAGCATAAAGGAATTGCATGATACCATAATGATGACACTGTGATGATAATGAAGGCAATGTGAGATCATAATGGGGAATTGTGAAGTAACAGTGAAAAATATGTCATTGTGGAATACAGTGTTGTCACAATAGGGCACTGTGATGTCACAGTGGAGTGTTGTTCTGTCACAATGATGCATCTACTATTATCACTGGAGAACTGTTATGTCACAAGGTTTTATTGTGATGCTGTTATGGATGGTTATATTATCATGATGAGGAATTCTAAAGTCATATGGAGAACTATGATGCCACAATGGGGTGTTGAGACACCATAATTGGATTTGTGAATTCAAAATAAGGCATGATGATGTCACAATGGGATATTTTGATGCAATATTTTGCATAGTGATGTCATAATGTGCAACTATGTTGTCACAGAGGGGAATGGTGGTATCACAAAGGTTGATTGTGCTGCTCTAATGAGGGCAATGTGAGGTTATAATAGGGTAAGTGTGCTGTCACACTGGAAATGATGATGTCACAATGGCCAAGCTGGTATCACCACAGGGCACCTTGATGTGACAGTGAAGAAGTACCCTGTGAAAAAGGGGAATTGTGATGCTATAATGGGGACTGTGATGTCATCATGGACACTTGTGTCACAGTGGGCACTTATGATGTCACAAAACAAAACTCTAACATCAATGGGGAACTGTCTGGTCATAATGGGGAATTGACAAGTCATGATGAGAGTATCATGATGTCAAAATAGGGCAGGGTAGTGTCACAATGGGTTATTGTAATGCCATAATGTGGAACTATGATGTCATAACATGACACTGTGATGGTGCAATTGGGAATTGTGATGTCATAAAGGTTAATTGTGCTGCTATAAATAGGCAACATGAACCCATAATTGATGGGGGAAGTTTTGCTATCATGGGGAGTGGTGATGTTCCATCTGGGCATCATGAGGTCACAATATGGCATTATTGGGTGACAATACAACATTGTGATATCATAGTGTGGCACTGTGGTGTCACAATGGTCCTGGTGATATCAGAGTGGGCAATTGTGATGTCACAAAGGGAAATTGTAAAGTCAAAAGGAAAGTTGCAAGGTCACAATAGAACACACGTCACAATAGGGCATTATGATGTCTCAAAGGCAAAGCATGATGCTATAATGTGATACCATGATGTCATATCCATCATTGTGGTGTCACAATTGATAATTGTGATGCTGTAAGGCAATTTAAATGTCATGATGAGAATTGTGAGATCTTAATTGTGAATTGTGATGTCATACTGGCAGTATATGAGGTCACAATATGGCATTATTGTGTCATAGTAGGACATGGTGATGTCACAGCAGGAATAGGAAAAGAAAGGAAAGGAAGGAAAAGGAAAGAAATATCAAACTGGCATCTGGTTTTCTATGTGTGTGAACCTAGTATTAAAAGAAATAGAGTAAAAAAATTGCTATTCTTCCAATATCTTGCGACTGGACAAGAGTTCTTAAATGCCTGAAAAAGCATGTAACATTCAATTGAAGGCATTTGTTAGCAGAAATAAGTTGAAACATAAATCTTAGAACTCTGAATCCAGTACTTTTTCTGGGCCTGGTGCTTTCTGAAGTGTAGTAGGGTGCCTTCAAAGATCTTCTAATCATGATTTAGGTAAACATAGGTTGTGATGGGGCCTTACTGGAGCATTGTGTGATCAAAATGGAAATTATGAGCTTATGATGTGGCTTTATAAAGTCAGAATGGGGGAACAGTGAGATCTTAATGGGGGTATCCTGATGGAACAGCAGAGAATTGTGATGTCATAATGTTATATTTGATATCACAATGGGGAATTTGGAGGTCAGAGTGGGGCATCGTGACAGCATAAAGGAATGGCATGTTACCATAATGGGGACACTGAGATGATAACGAGGGCAATGTGAGATCAGAATGGGGAATTGTGAAGTAACAGTGAAAAGTAGGTCATCATGGGGTACAGTGGTGTCAAAATAGGGTGCTGTGATGTCACCGTGGAGTTTTGTCGTGTCACAATGATGAATCTACTGTTATCACTGGAGAACTGTGATGTCACAAGGGTTTATTGTGATGCTGTAATGGATGATTATGATATCATGATGCGAAAATCTGAAGTCATGTGGAGAACTATGATGTCACAATGGGGTGTTGTATTACCACAATAGGATATGGGAACTCACCCTAAGGCAAGATGAATGTCCCAATGGGATATTTTGATGCCATATTTTGAACAGTGATGTCATAATGTGCAACTATGATGTCACAGTGCAGAATTGTGGTATCATAAATGTTGATTGTGCTGTTCTAATGCGGGCCATGTGAGGTCATAATAGGGTAATTGTGGTATCACACCAGAAATGATGATGTCACAATAAGCGAAGCTAGTGTCACCAGAGGGCATCTTGACGTGACAGTAAGCATTACCCTATGAAAAAGGGGAATTTGATGCTATAATGGGGTCTGTGATGGCATCATGGGCTCTTGTGTCACAGTGGGCAATTATAATGTCACAAAAGAAAACAATAACATAAATGGGGAATTATCTGGTCATAATGGGTAATTGACAAGTCACGATGAGGGTATCATGATGTCCAAATAGGGCAGGGTGTGTGTCACAATGGGGTATTGTAATGCCATAATGTGGAACTATGATGTCATAACATGTCACTGTGATGTCACAATTGAGAATTGTGATGTCATAAAGGTTAATTGTGCTGCTATAATTAGGCAACATGAGCTCATAAGTGGGTAGTGTTTTTGTTATCATGGGGAGTGGTTATGTTCCAACTGGGGATCATGAGGTCACAATATGTAATTAATGGGTGACAATAAAACATTGTGATAACATAGTGGGGCACGGTGATGTCACAATGGTCCTCGTGATATCACAGTGGGCAATTGTGATGTCACAGTGGGCAATCATGATGTCACAAGGGAAAATTGTAATGTCATAATTGGAGATGCGAGTTCACAATAGAACACATGTCACAATAGGGCATTATGATGTCACAAAGGCATAGCATGATGCTATAATGTGATACCATGATGTTATATCCATCATTGCGGTGTCACAATTGGCAATTGTGATGTTTTACGGTAATTTAAATGTCATGATGAGAATTGTGAGATCTTAATTGTGCATGATGATGTCACATTGGTAGTATAAGAGTTCACAATAGGGCATTATGATGTCACAGTAGGACATGGTGATGTCACAGCAGGAATAGGAAAAGAAAGTAAAAGAAGGAAAAGAAAAGAAATATCAAACTGGCATCTGGTTTTGTGTGTGTATGAACCAAGTATTAAAAGAAATAGATAAAAATATTACAATTCTTCCAATATCATGGGACTGCAAAAGTGTTCTTAAATGCCTGAAAAATCAAATGTTACATTCAAGTGAAGGCATTTGTTAGCAGAAACAAGTTGAAACATAAATCTTAGAACTCTGAATCCAGTGCTTTTTCTGGGCCTGGAACTGTATGAAGTGTAGTAGGGTGCCATCGAAGGTCTTCTAATCATAATTAAGGTAAACATAGGTTGTGATGGGGCCCTAATGGAGCATTGTGTGATAAAAATGGAAATTATGAGCTAATGATGTGGCTTTATAAAGTGAGAATGGGGGAGCAGTGAGATCCTAATAGGGGTATCCTGATGGCACAGCAGAGAATTGTGATGTCATAATGGGATATTTGATATCACAATAATGAATTTAGAGATCACAGTGGGGCATAGTGAGAGCATAAAGGAATGGCATGATAGCATAATGACGACACTGAGATGATAAGGAGGGCAATGTGAGATCATAATGGGAAATTGTAATGTAACAGTGAAAAGTATGTCATCATGGGTTAAAGTGGTGTCACAATAGGGTGCTGTGATATCAAGGTGGAGTGTTGTTCTGTCAAAATGATGTGTCTACTGTTATCACTGCAGAACTGAGATTTCACAAGGCTTTATTGTGATGCTGTGATGGATGATTATGATATCACGATGGAGAATTCTGAAGCCATATGGAGAAGTATGATATCACAATTGGGCGTTGTGATACCACAGCAGGATGTGTGAAGTCACAATAAGGCATGGTGATGTCACAATGGGATATTTTGATGTCATATTTGGTACAGTGATGTCATAAAGTGCAACTATGTTGTCACAGTGGGGAATTGTGGTATCATAAAGGTTGATTGTGCTGCTCTAATGATGGCAATGTGAGGTCATAATAGGGTAATTGTGGTGTCACACCGGAAATGATGATGTCACAATGCTAGTGACACCACAGGGCACTTTGAGGTGAAAGTGAAGCATTACCCTGTGAAAAGGGGGAATTGTGATGCTATAATGGGGATTGTGATATCCTCATGTTCACTTGTGTCAGAGTGGAGAGTTATGATGTCACATAAGAAAACTGTCACATCAATGGGGAATTGTCCGGTCACAAGTGGTATTGACAAGTCACAATGAGTGTATCATGATGTCAAAATAGGGCAGAGTGGTGTCACAATGGGATATTGTAATGCCATAATGTGGAACTATGATGTCATTAACATGTCACTGTGATGTCACAATTGGGAAATGTGATGTCATAAAGATTAATTGTGCTGCTATAGTTAGGCAACATGAGCTCATCATGGGGAATGGTGATGTTCCAACTGGGCATCATGAGTTCACAATATGGAATTATTGTTTGACAATACAACATTGTGATATCATACCTGATCACTGTGATGTTACAATTGTCCTGGTGATAACACAGTGGGCAACTGTGATACCACAGTGGGAAATCATGATATCTCAAAGGAAAATTGTGATGTCATACTGGGAGTTGCGAGGTCACAATACGACACATGTCACAATAGGGCTTTATGATGTCACAAAGCCATAGCATGATGCTATAATGTGATACCATGATGTCATATCCATTATTGTGGTGTCACAATTGGGAATTTTGATGTTGTAAGATAATTTAAATATCATGATGAGAATTGAGAGACCTTAATTGTGAATTGTGATGCCACATTGGCACTATACGAGGTCACAGTAGGACGTTATGATGTCAAAGTAGGACATGGTGATGTCACAGCCGGAATAGGAAAAGAAAGGAAAGGACAGACAAGGAAAGAAATATCAAACTGGCATCTGGTTTTGTGTGTGTGTGAACATAGTATTAAAAGAAATAGATTAAAAATTGCATTTCTTCCAATATCTTGCGACTTGCAAGGGTTCTTAAATGCCTCAAAAATCAAAAGTTACATTCAAGTGAAGGCATTCGTTAGCAGAAACAAGTTGAATCATAAATCTTAGAACTCCAAATCCAGTACTTTTAATGGGCCTGGAGCTGTATGAAGTGTAGTCGGGTGCCTTCGAAGATCTTCTAGTCATAATTAATGTTAACATAGTTTGTGATGGGGCCCTAATGGAGCATTCTGTGATCATAATGGAAATTATGAGCTAATGATGTGGCTTTATAAAGTCTGAATGTGGGAAGAGTGAGATGCTAATTTGGGTATCTTGATGGCACAGCAGAGAATTGTGATGGCATAATGGGATATTTGATATCACAATAGGGAATGTGGAGGTCAAAGTGGGGCATAGTGACAGCATAAAGGAATGGTATGATACCATAATGAGGACACTGAAATGATAACTAGGGCAATATGAGATCACAATCGGGAATTGTGAATTAACAGTGAAAAGTATGTCATCATGGGGTACAGTGGTGTCACAATAGGGCACTGTGATATCACATTTATTAGCAGAAACAAGTTGAAACATAAATCTTAGAATTCTGAATCCAGTACTTTTTTTGGGCCTGATGCTGTATGAAGTGTAGGGGGGTGCCTTCATAGATCTTGTAATCATAATTAAGGTAAACATAGTTTGTGATGGGACCCTAATGGAGCATTATGTGATCAAAATGGAAATTATGAGTTAATGATATTGGTTTATAAAGTCAGAATGGGGGAAGAGTCAGATCCTAATGGGGGTATTCTGATGACACAGCAAAGAATTGTGATGTCATAATGAGATATTTGATATCACAGTTGGGAATTTTGAGGTCACAGTGGGACACAGTGACAGCATAAAGGAAAAAAGTGATGTCACAATGGAGGCATTGTGAGATCATAATGAGAGCCATGTAAGATCACTATAGCAAATTATGATATAACAGTGAAAATTATGATGTCATAATGTGGTACTGTGGCATCATGATAGAACACTGTGTTGTCACAGTGGAGCATTGTCTTGTCACAATGATGAATCTAATGTTATCCGTGATGTCATAAAGTTTTACAATGATGTCTTCATGGATGATTGTGGTGTCATGATGGAATTACAAGGTCATAACAGAATTGTGATGTCATGATGGGGTGTCGTGATACCACAATAGAACTTGTGAAGTCACAATAAGGCTTGATGCTGTCACAATTGGATATTATGATGGTACATGTGCTACAGTGATGTCACAATATGTTACTGTGTTCTCACAATGAGGAATTGTGGTATTATAAATGTTGATCATGGTGCTATAGAGAGGGCGATGAAAGGTCATAATAGAGGAATTGTGTGGTCACACTGGAAATTATGATGTCACAATGGGCCATGCTGGTGTCACAACAGGGGATCTAGAGGTTACATTGGAGCATTATCCTGTGAAAAGCAAGCATTGTGATGCTATAATTGTGGACTGTAATGTCATAATTGGTACTTGTGTTTTTGCAATGAGCAATTGTGATGTCACAAAGGAAAAATGTAATGTCATAATAGGGAATTGTGTGGCCATAATGGGAACTGAGATGTCACAATATGGTGTCATGATATCAAAATAGGGCAAGGTGATATCATCATGAAGTATTATACTGCCATAATTTGGAACTATGATGTCATAACATCCCACTGTGATGTCACAATGGCGAATTGTTTTGCCATAAATGTTGATACTATAATTGAGACAAAATGAGGTCATAATGGGGGAGTTGTTTTGTCATGATGTGGAATTGTGATTTTCCTACTGGGCATCATGAGGTCACAATATGGCATTATAGCATAACAATACAATATTGTTTTCTATCTTGGCCATTCTTTCTGGAGTGAGATTGAATCTCAGTGTGGTTTTAATTTGCATTTCTCTCATGACTAATGATGATGAACATTTTTTCATGTATTTATTTGCCATTCGTATTTCTTCATCTCAGAACTGTGTATTCATTTCAGATGCCCATTTTTGGATTGGGTCTTTGAATTTTGAGGGTCTGATTTTTTTTAATTCTTTATAAGTTCTAGACAGAAGTCCTTTGGCTGAGGCACTGTCCAAGAAGATTTTTTTCCCAATTTGTGGGTTTTCTTTTCACTCTGCTGGAAACCTCTTTTGACATGCAGAAACACGTTAATAAGATTTGGTCCCAGTTATTGATTCTGGGAAGTACTTCCCGTGTACTTTGGTTCTTGTTCATGAATTCTCTTCCTACCCCTATATCTTTGAGATTTTTACCTACTTTGTCTTCCAGCAGTTTTAGTGTTTCTGTTTTAATATTTATATCTTTAATCCATTTAGATTTCAGTTTAGTGTATGGTGATAGACATGCCTCTAGTTTTAGTCTTCTGCATATGGACAGCCAATTTTTCCAGCACCATCTGATAAAGAGACAGTCATTCTTCCAGCGAACATGTTTGGCCCCTTTATCAAAGATAAGGTGGTTGAGTGAGTTTGCCGTTGTGGTTGTATCTTCCCATCTATTCCACTGATCCTCGGGTCTGTTTCTATTCCAGTACCATACTGACTTTAACACTGTAGCTTTGTAGTATAATTTTAAGTCAGGGATTGTGATGCCTCCTGCCTTGCCTTTGTTGCTTAGAATTGCCTTTGCTATTCTAGGTCTCTTCTGGTTCCAGATGAATTTTAGGAGTGATTTCTCTAGATCCATGAGGTATGTTAGTGTTATATTGATTGGGATGGCATTGAATCTGTATAGCAATTTTGGGAGAATGGCCATTTTTACAATGTTTGTTCTTCCCATCCATGAACAGGGGATGTCTTTCCATTCTCTGAGGTCCTCTTTGATTTCCTTTTTCAGGGTATTATAATTTTCCCTGTATAGCTCTTTTACTACTTTCGTGAGATTAATTCCTAAGTATTTCATTTTTTTGGATGCTAGTGTAAAGGGTGTAGTTTCTCTTATTGCCCTCTCAGTACTTTTGTTGTTAGTGTATAGAAATGCTATTGATTTTTGTGTATTGCCTTTGTATCTGGCTACCTTGCTGAATGTTAATTATATGTAGGAGTCTTTCAATAGAGTTTTGGGGGTCTTCTATGTAAAGTATTATGTCATCTGCAAATAATGATAATTTAACTTCCTCTTTTCCTATCTTTACCAACAACAAGTGTTGGAGAGGCTGTGGGGAAAAAGGAACTCTTCTACACTGTTGGTGGGAGTGTAAACTAGTTCAACCACTTTGGAGGTCAGTCTGGAGATTCCTCAAAAAGCTGGGTATGGAAGTTCCATTTGAGCCAGCTATTCCGCTTCTAGGCATATTTCCAGAAGAACTGAAAACATCATACCACAGTGATTTGTGTGCACCCATGTTTATAGCAGCACAATTTATAATAGCCCGATCTTGGAAACAACCTAAGTGCCCATCAACTGAGGAATGGATAAAAAAGTTGTGGCATTTTTATACAATGGAGTACTACTCAGCTATAAAGAATGATCACATCGAGATATTTATAAATAAATGGACACGACTTGAGACCATTCTCTTCAGTGAAATAAACCAAACTCACAAGGGTAAATACCATATAAT